>JAUELO010006860.1:0-21306 GCA_032357855.1 Amphibolips quercusostensackenii
ACCAATCTTTACCAACCCCTGGTTTGTAACTGCAACAAAGAATGCTCTTGGTTAAATCTAACCACAAATTATTGGTAGCTACAGCGAACTAGTTTGTTGTTATAGCCAACTATTATTTTCCGTATACTTCTGTTACCAATCACAAGTGTGCCTTCCCTTCTCTTATGTGACGTTTGAAAAGGGTGGGGGTTTGACCAACATTACTTCTGTGACTAGTAACATGGATGCCTTCTCCCCAAGAGACGTTCGAAAGGATGAGGTATGTGACCTATGTTATTTCTGTGATCAGTCACAAGGGTATTTTTGCGAGGGCTGAAACTTTCAGTTTAGACGTTATTCTCTTAGAAAAATATTTGCGGGTATTTCTATTATCATTTTCGTAATCAGCGAGTCAAAATACGTGCTTGTACCTCCTTTCAAATCAATCAAAGGTGAATATTATTAATTACACTTAGTATTAAAGGATGTTACCCAGCTCCTAGAGTATGACAAAAACCACCGAATGAAAAATACTTGAAATGAGAAATGATTTTTTTCTCAGTAATAAAGACAGTGATTTGAAAGTAAAGAAAGCATAATCTACTAATTTTGATCAAAGTTGAATTTTTCCTGTAAGAAACACCTACATCGTGGCAAAACAAAAAAAAAATATTGAGGGTTGGCAAAAATATATTGGGGTATTAGGGTGTTTCATGGTACATTATTGTGATTGTAATCAATTCTTATTGATCACTATGATAATAGAATATCTTGTGACTGTTTAAGAGCTCCGTAAAAGCCTTTTCCCTATTAGAATACCTGGAATCGATCAAAGTATTAATTATATTAAAATAATACTGTTTTTTACATTTCAAAATATGCCATAGGTTAATATGATTCTAGCTACGTCAATTATTTTTTATTTTAAAAATAAAAGGTGGACTATTTTCAGAGTGACTTAAGGGAATTGGAAGTAACTTCTTTTAGTAATGTATGCAACTGTAAAGAGTTATATAAAGAAAAAGTAACTTACCCAACTGTGGGGTGCGGCTCTTACTATTCATATAAGCGCTAATCGTGCCTGGCTCCAGCGAAGTTGAGGCTGTAAGAAAAAACAGGAATTTTTAATTTCTACAACTCACACTGACCAAGAGAGATTGCGCGATGCGAGAAGCTATTTTGATTAAGAATTCACAGAGTAAAAGTACATCAAAATCCATTAAATACGTATTTTTTCTTTTGATACAATGGGCTTCAGATTTCGAGACAATGAAGAATTTGACTTTGAGGTCGTTCATAAATTGTGTTACCTTTTTTTTTTTTGTTTAAATAAAGATGAGAATATAATCCCCGTAAAATTGAAAAAAATACTACGATATGAACAAAAGAAAAAAATGCGTAACGTAGTATATAAACGTTCCCTTTTATGCTTGAGAGCTGGAATCAAAACAGAAGAGCAAAGGACTGAAGCATAAATACTTGAACCTCGGTATTTTTTAAACAAAGGCTATATTCTAAAAAAAATATACTATTTAGTTAGTGTGCTGTGTTCAAAAGCAGATATTTTATTGACCTGAATTCTATACTATATGTATTAGAATCAATAAAATATAAAAAATATTGGTTTACAGAAAATGCGTTTTTCGCAATTTCTGAAAACCGATTAAAAGAGCCCTTTTCATGTGAAGATCCAGGTATTTATTTCTTCTTACGGAAGATTTACAATCATTCAAAAATTTTGCACAAAAAAGATGATTGAACAGTAGGGTGTCCTAAGAAATCTCAATGTTTTTTTATAAGCCACCCCTTTGACTTGTTTAATTTATTCAAGAAATAAGCGTGCATTTTAATTTTTTTTGTGAAATAATTTTAAACGATAATTCTGGGACCTAAAACAGTACTTAGAATATTTAAAGTGATTGATTAATGTTAAGTTTCGTAAATATGATGACTGATTGACAGGGAATAAGACTCATGGTACCACACATTCAGAACAAGCATTTAATATAAATAAACAAAAATACTACTCCTTGGTTCCAAAATCAGTTGTTTTTTCTGGCAGCCAATTATTGTATTTGGGAAAATGTACATTAATTAATAGTTTTTAAAATTTTAAGTAATTTAAGGCCCCTGAGTCATGGTTTGAATATATTTAAAAAAAAGGAAAAATATAAATTTATTTTTTCACTAAATGAAAAAAGCTTAGGAAGTGCTTTATTAAAAAAATACATTGCGTTTCTAGGACACTCCACAGTGGGTTGAATTGCATGCGAAATCGGCAAAATTAGACAACTAAGCGTACCTAAAAATTAGAATCTGATTCTTGAAATGTTGAAATTGGTGCCTTTAAATTTCAAATCAAAATTTAAAAAAACACAATCATGGACCTGTTACGTCCTAATTCATTCAAATTTTGCCATAACTCTTAAATAGACGCAACCTACCTTTTAATGAGGGATACCAAGAGATAATTGTCTGAACACATAATTTGGCGCATAATTATAATTGATCCAATTGCCTACCTAACTGTGTTAAGTATACTACTGACAAGAAAGTGAAAATTTTATGGTAATTAAAAATGCAATGCCATAGGAAAATATGGACATAGATGATACAGATAGTTTAATGACGCATGGTAAACGAAAAAAACTTTAATAAAATTTTACCACTATTAGATGATTAGAATTATATCCATTATCATACGAATGAACTCGTAATCCTAGCATTTGAACAATAATAATTTTCAAGTCAAATTAAAATATATTGAATATAAGTAAATACGCGTTCTTAGACTAAAGTAATAATTCTAATGATATGCATTCCACACATCAGGCATCCAGTAATGTATAACCTAAATAGTGAATGAAAGAACATGTATGTTGTTAGACAATGCAGTAATCAAAAGCGTCTGACCAGATGTATGAAACTGTAGATAAATAGCATATATTATCTTTATTCGTAAAAGGTGAAGAGCTAAGAGGCGCGGCCACTGACAGTCATGGCTCGCGTGAATCATTTGACACTCAGTTTTGAGAGTCGCGCTTATTAAGTAACATCCCGCTGATCTATAGAAGAACTTATCATCGTTCGCTCCCGTAACTTGACACTCATTAGCGCAAGTTAATCGTTTGATCGTGTACGCTTATCCTATTATTGATATCGTACATACGGATTTCACCTTTGGCATCGTACGTGCCAATTCTAGTCTTAACATCCTCATGAGGACTAAAGATGATATAAACCCCAAAAGCATCCCTGTTGATCGTCTTTACGTTACAAGTAGTTATACTGTCAACTTGATCCGCGAATAACGTCAATCGCTTTGACAAAGTCGCATTTTCTACCTCATGGTGACCGAATAAACACTCTGATTAAGCTGTGCACTTGAAGATAAATTTAAAATATTTAACGTGTTTTAGAGCCTTAAACTAAATTCAATTCAGTTAAGACTTTCAGTCGTTGTGAAGTGAGTCATTTTCCGAATAAAGTCCGCAGTGTTATATGTTCATGAAAAAAAACTTGAGAGTGGATTAAATAGTTGTTTAGGGCCGTGTATCGCCCTGCATCGCAAACAGTGGTTGTGCGTCTTTTTACAAATGAATTGAGCTACTTCCGTGTAAACTTACACAAACATCCGGCAGAGTTCCGTCGCTGCTCTACGAAACAAACATAGATCCAATCGGCAAAACAATTCTCTCTTGCAGTTGCAAGAATAGAAAGGTGGATGTGAGTTTTTATTATACCTATTTGAGTATTAATCTGTTTTTATCCATGAACCTAACTTTTATCTTTATTCAGACACTGAACACTGACACAGTCCCCATAGGACTGATAAATGACAAAATAACCCACAAACAAATAACTGCTCATACCTTTTTAAACTGAGATAATCAGAAACTCCAGTCTCCATCATTTCTACATTTTCCGAACTACCATCGCCTTTTTCTCAGGACGTGACCGACCAAAAGTGACTATATTAGCGTAAATGAAATGCGTCTGATTTTTGCATAACACGACATGCTATATTCGGTTCCCAAAACGAGTCCTGCAGCATGCAGCAGAAAATTTTCATCGACTTCGAACCTTAATAATATTTTCAATATTTAACTTAGTAAAAAGGCTGGGATCTTACGCTATCATAACTAATGTTACATTATCATCCTAATGAGAAAGTATCGGTTTTATTTAAAATTCAAATTATTTTATTTTCATCAAATCTCCACGTTTTAAGACTCTTTGAGCTAGAAAAAACTATTTTTACGATGGTGTTTATCTGCAGTCTGTCTGTAGGCACTATAACTTGTGATATAATTATTAGATTGAATTGAGCTTCAGCACACTTTTTGAACACTAAAAGAAAAGCATAAGTTCGTAAGAGCTATTTTGAATGAAAATTCTAAAACTTAGAGAATTTTCAAAGTTTTTGAAAAAAAATTTAAGGAAAAAAAATCCATGTACGTTTATTTTTAATACTTGAAAATTTAAACAATTTATCTTCATGTCTTCTTTAATCCAAACAAAATTATCAGATTTACAGCACTTACATAATTTAAAAAACAAGACAGAAATAAAAATTTTAAGCCAAACAACGCACGATATACAAAAATACACTAAAAGAGAAACGTTGCTTTTTAAAAGCTTTACAAGATTATCATTACGGCCAAAATTTTTTTCAGAAAAATTAAAAATTTTAATTTCGATTTTACAATAAATGACAAAAAAACATGAATTCCATTTTGCGCTTTAACTACGTAAGAGACGATAAAAAAGAATATGAAAAGTTTTCTCTGAAAATTAAAAATCTGTAAAAAATAAAAATTGTTCTTAAATCTTCCATATTTTTTTTTGATGTCTTTGAAAATCTTTAAAAATCTTTTAGAACCTTTTTAACTGTCCTTAAAAAATCAATTTAAAATATATATATAAGTAATTTTTCCAGGAACCTCAAGAAAAGTTTTTTGTTTTTTCAAAGCCTTTCAAGCTTCTTAAAAAGCTTTAAAATTTTTTTTGAAATCTTAAAAAAATTACATTTTTTGTAATTCTTGTAAATTCTTTCACATTTTAAATTATCTTTCAATAATTTCTTGAGCATCAAAACATTCTAAATATATTCTATATAATTTAAATTTAAAAAAAAATTTATTATTACTTTTAAAATTGTCCTAAAATCTTCCGGATTCGTTTTTGACAATTTTGGAAATATTTCGTAATGTTCTAAAATCTTAAGATTAGTAGGAAAAATTTTTTATTTTCTTAAAGTTTTTCACATTTTCCAAAAGGATTTGAAAGTTTTTTTTTAAATTTCAAAATTTTAATTCTATTTATTATTATTGATTTTTTTTTTAATTCTACAAAGTTCAAAAATTTGAATCTTTTGAAGTGTTTATAAATCTTTTTAAATGCTTAAATTTTAAATTATTTCTCAATTTTTTGTAGAACTTATAAATATATTTTAGAAACGATTCGATTGTTTCTTAAAACTGTGAAAAAGTGGTGCAGAATAACAAAAATTGCTGTAGAGTCTTCCAAATTCTTTTCGAACAATTTTGGAATTTATTGGAGTCTTTTCAAATATGACTAATAAAAAAATTTCGTTAAACACAAAACCAAAGCAATTTTCATCGATGTTCGTAGGCTAATTTTTCAATTCTCTCGGAGCCTTTCAAAATTCTTTAGATTCTTTTTAATTTTCTACTTGAAACCTACAAAAATCTAAATTTTGTTTTTAATTTAATTTGAATACAATTTTTCCAAAGTTTTCTAATCTTGCAAAATAGACATATGTTGCTCTTAAATCTTGTACTTCCTTTTTCGAAATTTTAAAAAATCATCTAAAATTTTTTTTAATCTTGTAAATATTTTATGAAAACAAACTCTAGAAAATAAAAGATAATTCAAATTTTTTCACAAATCTTTTTTTGAAATTCATTCTTCCAAAACCTTTTAAAATTCTTTGAAAGCTTCAAAAAATTTTGCTCGTTATTGTAAAAAATGTACATTTTGTTTCACATTTGTTGACATTTTTCAAAGTTTAAAATTGTTTTTGTACCTTTTCAGAACGTTAAAATTTATCCTAAACATATTTGAAATTTATCAATTATTCAGGTTTGAAGAATTGACGAATTTTGTTTCTAGATCTTATTTATTCTTTTCTGAATTTTGAGGAAATTATTTGAAATGTTTTTTTATATTTTAAAATAGTTTCTTTAAATTCTTATTTTAAAATCAAAAAATTAAATCTCCCTGGTATCTTAAGAAAAAGTATTTTGTGCAACAAGCGGTATACAGCGTCTATAACTAACTGTTATTTTATTTCCACTTTATTTAATTTCCATTAAAATTGAATAAAATAACTGTGCTAGTTGCTAGGCGACGCTGCTCCCGCTTCTTGTACACGATGCTTTTCCCCATCATCAGGCCGAAACGAGCGAACACGCTCCTTTGAAAGAATCTGAGTTGGGGTGCGCAGTTGCCGGTAGAAGGGGTAGATTAAAGTTGCGCATAGCATTACTCAGTTTGCTAGGGGACTAAATAACACATTACTTCGTTGTGACGTCACCAATTAAGAAAAGACAAACTTCGATTCCTCTGAAGGGGTGTGTAAGTCGCAAATTTCGGCGCGGATATTGAGGAAAATATTTTATTCTCATACAACTTTTCAAATTCTTACAAAAACTTTTTATTTTATTTTAAAATCTTGAAAAATCGTTATTTTGTTCACAATTCTTTTAAAATCTTATAGCATTTCAAATTACTTTTGAAGCTCAAGAAGATCAAGAAAAACAAAATGTAAATTTTTGAAGATTTCGAAATAAAATCTTTTAATCTTTTGATTTTAGAAAATTAATTACAAGAGCATATTTAAAAAGGTTAAAAATCATCAATAAGATTTTCCATATTTTTTAAAAATAAATGTGGAAAATTTTTGAACAATTTTTGTGATAACTCGAGTCCTTTGGAAAGATATTTTGGAATTTTTAAAATTTTAAAGAGATTGAAAATATTTTGAGTCTTATACATTTTTCAAACTGCTCAATGTCTTTCTAAAATGTTTTAAAATCCTCAAAACTGAGAAAAGATATTCTGGGAACTGCGAAAGTACTTTTTCAAAATATCTGTAATCTTCAAAAATATTTTTGAATTTTCTCGAGAAACTTTGGAAAATTATATGTATATAACCTTAAAGCATATAAACAAAAAAAATTCAAAAAATATCTGTTCGAATTTTTATTTTATATTAAAAATTTATTGCTCCTTTAAACCATGATTTGCCTAAATTTTTAGACCCGAAAGTCTACACTCTGAAGTTCGTGCATTCGAGTATAAATGCACGAACTTTAGAGTTCAGACCTTCGGGCGACTTTCGCACTGTGCTCGTCATGCCACGGCATACATTCTAAAGTATTTCTCAACAACTAAAGGAAAAACCATTTTAAAATTTGCAGAACATTCAAAGGATATTGTAAGCTATGTACGAAAAAAAATAAAAAAAAGTTGTCTTTTTTTTCAGAAATTTTGTATAAAAATTTGTATCTGAAAAATCAAAGAAGTTTAAAAAAAATTTTTTTTTTTTAATATTTCTTCAAAGTTGCATTTTATAACAAATAATAAAAAAAACCTTGATAGCATTTAAATCACCAAATTTATAAGATTTGAAAAGAAAGATCAAAATTGTCAAGTTTGAATATCTCTCAAGTTTTTTAAATTCTTCGAAAATAATTTCAGGGTTTTTCTTTCCACACTCAAACAAACAAAACAATTTTCATTAAAATTATTAACAATAGCTCAAATATTGCAGATGATTTGACATGGAATCGCTCACTTGAAACATTATATTTATCCAAATATTTTACAGTTTGCAATTAAAATCAATCTTTTTGAACTTTCTCAGTTGCTTCAGCGGGCGATTCTTTTTAACACATTTTTTATTTGCATAAATTTTTCTAAATATATATTTTCTTAATTGAGATAATTTTGAAGATTGCATGAGACTGGGAGTTTTTTCAAATATATAATATATTAATTATTGAGGACGTATATTTTACTTATTATTTGTTTGCTTTAATTATTTTCTATTTTCTACAAATTTTAAATAAAATACAACAATAGACTTGTATCTTGTTTCGTACGATTTTTCAAATTTTCAGCTTTTTAAGTTTCTGAACAAAAGAACTCTCGTCACCACAAAAGTGTTGTATTTAAATACAATTCACAGGATATCTGCTTTATAGAAGTGCAAATTGAACTGTATTTATCATAAGACGTTAAATTTTAGTTATTTATTTGTGAGTAATTCTAAAGCAATTTATTCAGACTATTACATTTTCTAAAATAGGAAATAAAAAAATCCAAACACTTTTTGAATTTCTAAAGTTGCTAATATTCAAAACATTTTTTAAAAATAGATCGATAGAAGCCTTATGAACCTCTTGTAAAAACAGTTTTGCCTTTTTGAAGCTAATTGAGAATATAACAATACCTTTTGATAACATTTTTGTTTCTTTTTATGTAATAGCCATGTTTACAAACATCTCTTATGACAGAGTTGAATCTGCCATACAAAAACCTATGGTATTTAATTAAAAGTTATGCAAAAATTTCTAAAATACATTTTTTTGATAATATAACATTTTTTTTTATCCGGTACTTTTAAAATTTAATCATAATTTTCATTTAAAATAAGTTTAGGACTTCCGTAGGATAAGTTTCGTCTCCGATTTTAGCTGAAATTTTTATGGAGGATTAGCAAAATAAGGTTTTCCAAAATTTGATTATAACACTGATTTTTATGCAAGATATGTGGATGATTTAGCACAAAGCATAGACAAAAAAATAATGTGGATACTCTTTTAAATGTTTTCAATAGTATACACCCTAGATCACAATTTATTTTTGAGAGGAAAACTAAAGGTAAACTTAATTTTCCTGATAGGACTTTCGGGGCATTATTTCTCAACTGCCACAACTTATAAAGTCTTTTTCTTTGATTTTCTTTAAATTTGGGGAATATGTTAACCTACTAACAGTTCTTAATCGTCGAATTCATAGACTACGACTACCACCCCTCTACAAGAGATGGGGGGTAAAATTTTCAGCCCTAAGGCCTGCACGAGTATTTTGAAACGCCTGTAACTTCCTTTTTATTCCATCGATTTATTTTTACTTATTAACATGAAAATTTAAGAAAAATTTGAGCAATTTTTAACCAACTAAATTGTTAATTTAGCTTTTTTGCAATTAAGGTATTTCATTTATTTTTTGAATAGCCATAGAAGAAAGCTTAAATCTTTAGCTTAAAAAAAAGTCTTTTGTGTTATATGTTCATAAAAAAGAAAAAAAGAAGTTTAGGGCCGTGTAGCGCTCTACATCGTAAACAGTGATTGTGCGCCTTTTTACAAATTGATTAAGGTACTTCCGTATGAACTCACACAAACATTTGGCAGAGTTCCATCGCTGCTCTACAAAAAAAACATAGATTCAATCGACAAAACCATTCGCTCTTGCCCTTTTAAAAATAGAAAGGTAGATGTGAGTTTTTATTATACCTACGTATGCGTTAATCTGTTCTTATCTATGAACCTAACTTTCATCTTCATTCAAACACTGAACACTTATACAGTCCCCATAGGGCTGATAAGTGACAAACTAACCCACAAACTAATAATTCCTCAGGCCTTACCAACCTGAGATAATCAGAAACTCTAATCTCCATAATTCCTACATTTTCCCAACTACCATCGCCTTTTTCTCTGGACGTGACCGACTGAAAGTGACTATATTAGCGTCAATGAAATGCATCTGATTTTTGCATAACGCAAAATGCTATATTCGGTTCCCAAAGCGAGTCCTGCAGCATGCAGCAAAAAATTTTAAACGAGTTCAAACCTTAATAATATTTTCAATATTTAACTATGTAAAAAAGTCTAGGATCTTACGATTACTACCCCTCTTTAAGTAATGGAGGGTGAAATTTTCAACCCTAATGCCTGCACGTATCTTTTGAGACGCCTGTAACTTCCTTTTTATTTTATTGATTTGAATTCTTTAGAAGGGTTCTTGAAGAACTATTTTCCACTTTTTTATTTTTATTATTAACATAAAAAATAAAGAAAAATTTAAGCATTTTTGAACTAATTCAATAGTTTAGTTAGCTTTTCTGCAATTTTAGGTATTTTATTTATTTTTCAAATAGCCATCAAAGAAAGCCTAAATCTTCGGCTTAAAAAAAGGTCTTTAGTAACAAAATAGTAATTGAATACTATAGTTTCTGAGATACAGGCCCAGATGCGAAGACAATCCTAATGCTCGTACTCAGACGCAGTTCTTTAATATTCCACATACTAGTTTGCCAGTTAACTTTTTTTTCAAAGCGATCACTTTTATTAAGAGTAACATAAATAATTTAAGAATGATTGTTGGCGGGTCTAAGACAGTTAAAATTATTTGTTATTTGTTGTAAGCAAATAAAAAGTGCAAGCTACTCTTTAAAAGTGATGTTGATTTTTTTCAGTATAAATCATTTTTTACATTATAGTTCGTCAGTTTACAATTATTATTGATTGCTCATACACAATCGTGCAAAAATTTTATTTTATAAACAAATTTTTATTTGAATATGTGCATAAAAAGTCTTATAACGTTAAGACTCGGTCTTAATTTTGTAAATTTAAGTAAATTTCAATTACTAACTTGTTTACTAATTTTTCAACTTATCCTGAAGCCAAAACTCTAAAGAAATAACTTCTATTCTTTTTTTGTTGTTCTAGCTACTAGTTATTGTAAAAATTCTACAATGTCTCAATGATCTATTTTTTATAAATCTGTTACCGTAGCTCAACGTTAATCAATTGAGCGGTTGGATCTAATAACAGCCTACTTGTATTTTCGAGAATTTAGTAAATTAACTTTACATGTGCCCCTAAATAAATTTATCATGGAAGAAGAATCTGTTAGAGTGGAAGAAGCTGTTTGTGGCAGTGAAGTTGATCACAATAGTGTAGAAAGAAAAATCAGGGGTGATCCGGAATTTCTGTTGATTTCTATAGAATATAGTGGTTGTAAAGATCATAATCACACAGCAGGTCTAGAAACTCTTTAACAAATTATAGACAAATTTGAGGTTAGTACTGACGCTGACAAAAAATGACATTACTTACACATGTTCCTAAGTCTTGGAGCTGTAGAAAGGTAATGAGAGAATTTGGTGCAACATAACGTCAAGCCTGAAAAGCTTACAAATTATTTTAAAAACATGGAATACTGGCTTTGCCTGGACACAAACTAGGAAAAAAACTGCTATCATAAATTGAAATAGCAGTGACTAGTTTTTATGAAGATGACGATAACAGTCGATCAATGTCTAGGAAAGAGGATTTAGTATCTATGAAAAAGGAAGATGGAACTCGCAAGCATGTGCAAAAACGACTTATCTTGGGCAACCTATCAGAGTTTTATGACCGTTTTGAAATAGAGAATGAGGACATAAAAATTAGGCTATCAAAATTTGTACAACTTAGGCCTTGGCTTGCCTTTGAGCCAAAGGATGTGGTACTCACACATTTTCTATGTGTGTGCTCATCACAAAAATGTGTATCTCATGTTATATGCAATTGATATTAAGCATCTAACTAAAGACTCTGATATGCTGTTTTAGCGAATGTGAAAATTGTCCAGGCACTGATATCCTGAAGGAACACCTGACTGAACTTTTGGATGAAAACTGCGTCAGCGAATTGAAATATCAAATTTGGGAACAAACAGATAGAAACAATTTAGTGACTAAAGTACCTAAGATCGATATCTTTATAGAAAGACTTTGCGAAAAACTCGTGAACTTGAAATTTCATAAGTTTTGTGCCAAGATGCAAGGTCGCTCATCAAAAATCTCAAAGACACTTCATTGGCAGAAGTTTTCCTAATCGTATCTGATTTCTCGGAAAATTATGCTCACGTATTTAAAAATTCCATGCAGTCTTTTCACGAGAATAATAAGCAGGCATTTATTTTTACAGTAGTTATCTACTGCAAAGAGGAGGGTGATTTGAAACATGTGAGCATGGCTATAATTTTTGATAACTTACACCATAACACGGTTGCTGTTTATCTCTGCCAAAAATTAATTTCCGAAAATCTTGAAAACTCTTTTCATCTTGAAGAATTTTATTACGTCACAGGTGAAGCACAAAAGAATCATGCGATGGAATCGGAGAAAATTTAAAGCGACTTGCTTTAAGAGCGAGCTTGCAAGGTCCAACAGATCAGCAGATTCTAAGTGCTCCTGATTTATATGAATGAGCTAGAGAAAATTTAAAGGTAACAATCGTACTTTTCAGTTCAAAAGCTAATCATTCAGCAATGACATTGGAATTAGCAGATCGGTTCACTTACGCTGTCACAATACCCGGTACTCTTAAGTACGATGCCCTCTCCCCTAATGACAAGGGGCAGCTGAACGTCAAACGATTTTCCCAAGAAGAGAAAAGTGAGATTTTTCCTAAACCCAGACGTACGTTGAATAGGAAGAGTACTTAAAAAAAAGAAAAGTAATAAGAAAAATGATAGTTCCACTCAAGCATTACGTATAACCGGAATGTGGAGTAAGAGGCAAGGGGATTCATAAAAATCAAGCTTCCCGAATAGTGAGAGCCGAGGAGACACACAAAAAATAAGCACCTCGAATTCTGAGATTTAAGGGAACTTACATAAATTAAGGACCCCGAAGTAGTTTGAAATCGCACTGCCACTTCCACGTCGTAGACTCTGAAAACTATGATTTCACAGATCATGGGCTGACGACAGGCGTGAATTAATAATTTTTTTGCAGTTGAATTATTTTAAAAATCACTATTTATATGTAAAAAACTGTTAAATTGTGCATTTGTTCATAGAATATTTATGATTTATGAATAATTATTGTAAACTAAGGAAATATAATAGTCAGGAATCATTCATACTGAGGAAAATCAACATCACTTCTAAAAAGAGTAGTTTGCACTTTTCATTGATTTATAACAAATAACAAATCATTTTAATTTTTTTAACCGCGGGCAAACATTCCTAAATTGTTTATTAGCTAATTTAACGTCACTCTGAGCAATCGTGAACGCGTTAAAGAAATGGTAAAATGGCAAACTGGTGTGTGAAATACTGAAGATCTGCTTCTAAGCACGAGCATCAGGACGGTCTTAACACCGGGGCCTATATCGGGGAAACTATTCAATTGACAATGTTTTCACTCAACAACTTTTTTAAAGCAGAAGAGTCAAGCTTTCTTTTATGGCAATTAAAAAAAAAAGTATCCTGAATTGCAAAAAAAGTTAAATAAACAACTAAATGGTTTAAAAAATTCTTACATTTTTCTTAATTTTTTGCGTTAACAAAATAAAATGAAAAAGTGTAAAATAATAATCTTCAAGACAAGTGGTAATCGTGGTCTACAAATTCATCGATTAGGTACTGTTAAGTAGGTTAACATATTCCCAGAATTTAAAGAAAATCGAAGAACATGACTTTCAAAGTTGGGGCAGTTAAGAAATGATGCTCCATCAATTAAAACTGGAGAAGGTCATACGATCGCAGACTGGTATATAAAAACTGTTTGCTCAGGAAGAACACTAAGTTATCTTTTAAATCACTCTATTGAAAACAAAATCGGCTTTATTAAAAATTTGATTGCTAAAGCCATAAAATGACCAAACTCTGCTTTCCAGGAAAAAAATATTAATAAATGTAAAAAAATTATTTTCCTAAACCATTATTCTTTTGCTTTTATTGAAAAAAATGTTTAGAATAGAATAAACTATATGAAAAACAAAAACAGTGTTAGAAATTAGATAAACATAAAAGATTATAATACTTTCAGCACTGTAGTTTTTCCTTATTTTGGGAAAATTTCCAAGATTTGCAAATCTATGTTAGGTAAATTGTGTTTACATGCAATATATGAAGTTCCTTATAATAGCAACATAATTGTTGTATCAGAAAAAGATAGAAATGAAAAACTAGATAAACAATGTGCTATTTACTAAGATTGTAATGCAGTTTATATAGGGCAGACACAAAGGGCACTTAGACTGAGAAAAGATGAACATCAAAATAATTTTTACAGAAGTCCTAGATATCATTTAGTACATTTAAAGCATACAATATCACAGGGTCATGATTTTAATTAAAATAATATTAAAATTCATTATCATGAGAGAAATCAGAAAAAGATCACATTTATGGAGATATTATTCATAAAAAGGGAGGAAAACATAGCTATTGACTTAAGAAAGATCTTTCAAGAACGGGAAAAGGAAAAAGTGAGAGGTTGGTTTTTGGTTTACTTTTTTACTTTTTTCCCTCTTCTTTCATTTCGTTATTTTTATTTGTCTCCAATGAGACAAAAAGTGAGGTAGTCTAGAAGTCTGATTTTCCTTTGTGCATCTTTTTCATGCAAAACTTGCATTACAATTCTTCATGAGAAACCAGATTTCTTTTTGATCTTAAATTAAAGAATTATGTATTGATTGCAACAATTTTCAGTGTTAAAAAAATACAATAACTTGAAATTTCACATCATTTCATCACTAGTTATTTGAACATAGTTGTGTTTCAATTTTATTTTAACTGCTGCTAAAAAGTAAGCTCAAAAACAAAAGTGAGGCATAAGAGATAAAGTGAGTAAATAATTCTTGCTTTTCCATTTTAGAGGGATATTTGTTGAACGCGTAGTGTTAGCGGACGTGATGTCGCCTGTTTATATATTTCACAATATTGACTTCTTATTATTTCAATAAGACCGAAGATTTTAAGCAATCGCATTCTTTATTCAACTTTTTCATTTGTCACGTTTCCTATTTCTATAAATTTGAATAAAAAATTTAAGTTGATGAAAAAAGCGATAATTAAGATCTGAAACAAGGAACTACCGAAAAGTATTATGATTCTTATTTGTAACAGGGATTCCTTTAACACAATGATAATTTTGAGTTTGCTCAGGAAATGATTTCACTATTTCAAATTAAGATAGTACTGTAGAAAACATTTATTTGATTAAAAAATTATTTTCCTGGTTTGATATACTGATCTGCAAAAACATCTGTGATGCAAAAAATGTGTAAAGTACAACTCTATGAATTTGTGTAATTAAAGTTGGCCGAGTAATTTGGAAAAAATATCAATTTTCAAATTTGTACAGAAATTTATTCATAGAATGCCATATAGACATTTTTAAGTAAATTTTAAGAAGCTATATTAAACATTATAAAAATTGGCTAGATTATATTTTACCAATAATCTTCAATGCCCATCAATTTTTTATTAAAATCATTTTTCTTAGAGCATTTAATCCCAAAAGGTTTAATAATGTTCAAAATGTCTTTTTGAAATTTACTTACAAATTTCTGTAGGGCATTGTACGAAAAATTTCTTTATATACTTTATCATGAATATTTTTTCTCAAATTATTTTGATTTCACAAATTCCGATAGTTCTATTCGGACGAATTTTTGCATCGCAGATGTGTTTAGTAGCATGTTATGTCTGATTTTATTTACAAAATAAGATAGGTACGCTCAGTTAGTTAAATTTGAATTAAGTTGCTAATTTACTAAATATAAAATAATAAAGCTTGGTTGGTGGGTCAAAAGAAGTGTTGTTTAAGGGGTGCAAAGTTGCTTACAATCGGTGATATTCTTCTTGTTTTTTTCCACTATCATCGTTCTAAAGGCAGAACTCTGAGAGCTGCTGCTTTAGTAATGGCTGAGAAGTTAATCATTATATGGCACAAAGCTAGAGTGGCTTGAAAACAGAAGATGCATGTTGTTGAGTAAGTGATAAAATTGTTTCTTTAATGAAAGGGACTTTAAAAAAACAAGGAAAAGGAGTCTACCTTCCACAAAAACGCAAGGATGATGTTGACGGTAGACTTAGAGAAAACGCTTGACATAGTACATGAAAATGCCATGGTTTTGAAAAAATATTCTAAAGACAGACAATTTTATTTAGCGCAAATGGAAAAGGACAGGCGTGGTTGTATAAAAGGTGTGGGCTGGAAATAAACAACAAAAGAGACCAGGTCAGAACAAAGGTATGAAAATTTTTATGAATAAGAAAGAAGAGAATAGAACAAAATTTAACGTCTTACTCGAGGGGTAGAAGAAAGTGTCAACGAAAATTTAAGTGCTAGTGACTGTGACCTTTAGGACAGTGATTTTGTTATACTGGCGGAGAAGAAAAAACGCAAGGTGGACATCATGACCCCTTACGTTTGTACTGCAGCCGACGTAGCAAACATTAGTGACAGAAAAGTGGCTTCAATGTCAGGTGCAGTGTGTTCAGCATCAAGAAAGGACAAAACAGCGATCTACTTCTTTCATTCTACAGTGCGTGGAAAGCGAATGGGGTGGCGTGAAAACATTGCTGCTCAACTGAAAAGTAATTTCGACCGTATAGGAAAACTACAAATTTATTAATAAAGCAAGCAGATAAAGGACAGTAATAGTGAATAACTATTAATAATAGGAGCCGTTTCGTGATTTATTTCTCTTAATCCTCAAACAGGTGCTGAGTCGATTTGTACACAAAGCCTGTTTTTAAGATTTGTTTGTCTGAGCATGCAAATACGCGAACTAGAACCGGACCAAAAAAAAACAGTCGCGGTGAACCACTCTGGTGCTAAGTGTGCATGCGAATAAGTGTATGCATGATTTTAGGGAAATTGGTGGTGCGTTTGGCTGTGCTCGTGTCTAGCAGTGAAGGTGACAAACTTCTGTGGCATTTGTTTTGATAACACCGATACCTATACGATCAGGAAGAACGGTGCTTGCATCTTAATAGAGCAGTTGCTAGGTAGAGACCTGCTGTATTTTGCATGTCGACACCATGTTTTAATAATGGTGCTTAAAGAGTTCTTTGATGATGTCATGGTGTCTCATACGTTTCCAAATTATTGAATAATAAAGTAAGCCTTTCAATGAACACGACTTTTTCGACTAGTGACCTTTTTTATCTTTGTGCATATTCTCCGTCAATTTTAGCAAAGTACGAAGCACTAAGACATGAGAAAGTTGGTAAAATTCTAGGTGCTGTTGTTTTCGTTTTAAGTTTCGTGAACAACATCTTGAGGTACGTTATGAGCTAAATGACAATAACAAATAACCTAGTCAGACCTAGTGACTGTAATATTATGGAGTGTTAATACGTAGGTACCAGAAAACATTTATTTTTTATTTTTTTGCTACTTTAGGGTATGCAACCCAATGGAGATTACAAGGAACTTATTGAGCTTACACTGTTTGCACTTGGATGTGTTTTTCTAAACAGAATTAAATTCGATGCTCCTGAATCAATCCACCATTCAAAGTGGATGGCTAAAGCCCTGCATAGGTTAAAAGTTTGGTTGTTTGGGGAACAGTTCTACCTTACACGCAAAAAAGAACAAGGACTTCATGAATTGTGCATATACGTAGTGTCTGTATATACTGTAGCATGGGTGTCAACACCCCGAGCAGCACATGCTTTTTTTAATGACTTAAAGCTATTATAAACTCTGTTAAAGAGCAGGGGCCGCGTAAGCTGTGGAAAAGAGCTGGTAAAAATCTATCCTTATACTTGTGGTAGTTAAGTGACGAGCTTGTTGCACTATCCCTGTTTGATGACTGCGTTTTAACTTTTGTCAAGATAAGCATTGTACAGACCATCAAAGAAGTTAAGGGGGCAGAAGAGCTCATGAAGCGAGCACAAGTTATGTTATCCGTGCAAAACATTGAATTCAAAGATTTTTCTGCGGGCAACTCCAGAGCTCTGTTCAAGCACCTGAATATATCTGAAGGTATCTTGAAAGCCCATCCTGAGACTTGGGATGACCTGGACGCTTATAAGGAAGGAGTTCAGAAAGTCAAGAACATTACTTTGGCATTGGCCAGACTTCTAGTCCTAACTAAATTTATTTGTGTATAAGCAACTCAATATAAATTTGTGTTTCAAGTTTGTCAATTTGTTTTTTTTCGAGCTCCTTTCCTGCAAAATATAAGCTCATTTTGGCAGTGCTTAGCAGACATATTATACAAAAAATAAAATGCGGGCACAAGAATAAATCTAGATTTTCTCATATTTAAAGATACGAAATGCCTCGACCTAACTTCCAAATATAGGACTACAGAGGTGAAACTTTTTACACATCATCGTCTTTCCAGTGGTAAACTTTTACAAGATTTGACCGAAAAATTTGCAGCATTTTTCGGCTTTGGACCATCCTTATGCAGATAAATGAATATGTGAAAAAAAAAACAATTTTTTAGCATATAATATGATCATAACTAAAGCTTTTTATTAGGAGGGATATCATATTTTTTCTAAAGTACTTATTCAGAGCATGATGCTATAGATTTTTAGGTTGAATATTAGCATAAATTTTAAATAAAAAATGTATTATTGTTAAATTATTGATAAAAAATTAAATTTTTTATATGCGCTCACCTTTACGTCCTAATCTTTCAAGGCGATTGGTGATCGATTCCTTTAGAATTTACAGAAAATCTGTTGCTACAGCCTTCTCGTCAAAATCTGGTACCAATCAGTTTCATCAAATAGGATATAGAGGTAAACACATTGCAACATTGTTTGCTTTTACGTTTTTTTGATTTCTTTTTGTTTTTAACTTAAAGTTTCTAAAATACTAATACTAAAGAACGCGTAGGTATATTTTTTATTTATTGATCATTCAGCTTACAACTTTAATTGACATCGGTTGAGAATTGCATCAATAATCCGAACGTGGTTGAAAATACATGATCATTACACATAAGGTTTCTATTAGCTTTTTTTGTACTCTGCAAATATAACGAAAAATTAAATAAAAAATATGTAAGCGATAGTATAACAAATCATTTTTCAAATTCAAATAAGAAAAAACTTCATTACCTGAAATAAAATGAATTTGTACTTCTTCTAAAGGTACTTCCAATTTGAATTAGAATCATAAATGCAAAGAAATAATAACTTAAATTCAAGCGTTAATAAATCCTTCAATTTAAAAGAAATTGAAGTGAAAAATTTTTAAAATATTTAATTCTGTAGTTAAAATATTTGTAAATTAGAGTGAAGCTTAAGCCTAACTGTTACATATTTAAAAGTTATGTTCAAATTTATAAGTTATCGTTGTTTTTTATGCTAACTGTCAGAGAAATATGTATAACAATTATACGAAAATCAATGTCATGAATTCTAACAGGAAAAAAGATGAGTTTTTTCTTATAGAAAATATGTTTTAACTTTCATGGGGCTTGCGGAACCTCTGAAAATTATTTTTTTCAAAAACAAAAAAAACGCATTTAGTTTTCATAAATAAAGTATGCGGTATAATTCGACATACTTTAGACCAGATAAAAAAGCCCGATGATGCTAAGATGATCTTTTACTAAAATATGTTGTCGACGTTTTTAAAATTTTTCTTGGAAATATTTTTATAGAAATTCTATTAAATCTTAACTAATTTCTTATTCGTAAAGGCACCCGGCACCATCATTCTTAGCTTTATTGAAACGATAAGAAGATAATATTGTGAATTTTGCAAATAAGCTACATTACCTCGAAAAACAGAACTTATCAACAAGCTTATTTAATGATCCTGAATGAAAAAACAAGAATTATTTACTCACTTTATTTATTTACCATCACTTGATTAACGTAAAAATAATCTGTTTAAAATGTATGTATAAATGATATTACTTTCGCCAGAAAATTATCTTTTATGACAGCAATAAGGATCTATTACGCTTTTAGCAAAAAAATAAAATTTAATAGTAAACAAACTATGAGTTTTAAAAATATTTAAGAAAAAACATTTTATTATTTAATTTTTGTGAAAACTATTTATTAGCTTTATTACAAGTCTCCGCGATTATTAGAAACTACAAACGATACTTTGGTTATTATTCTTTTTAGCACCAAGAGTTATTACTTGATTTCAAATTAGCTAACGCTAGTTTTTTAATATGCCTTTACATTATTTATGTACAAATTTTAACAATATTTTATAAAAAAAATGCTGAAGGTACAGCACTTCAAAGTATATACATTCAAAAATGGATATTAATTTCTTAATTGTTAATATTTAAATAAAATTTTCTGTATCAAAAAATGTTTCTTAAAAAAAAAATTTTCCTCGGAGAGTAATTTAACTTTTGTTAGAAGCTTTTTTGCTGTGTAATCAATATTTTAGGCTCCTATTTTTCGAAGAGGGGGGGGGCTACTGTTTTGTGATTTACGTAACAATTTTTGTAATATTTAGTAAAAAACAAATCGACTTTGAATGGCGCGCACGATTACACCTAGCTCCTAGAGAAATAAAAAAGGTACCGAATAATCAATACTTGAAATTATGAATAATTTTTTTCCTCAATGATCAAAACAGTCATTTCAAACTGAAAAAAGAAGAATCTAACAATTTTGTTTAAAGTTAAATTTTTTCTGTAATAAGGACATACACTGTGGCAAAAACAAAAAACGAGCATTTATGCTTGGTAAATAGATATTGGGACAATAGGGTGTTTCTTGGTACATGAATGTAATTGTTATTGATTTCTATTGGTTACCATCATCATAAAATATCTTATGGTCGTTTAAGAGCCCCTAAAAATCTTTTTTCTTCTAAGAAAACCTTAAATGGATCAAGGGAACTGTTTTAAAGTTATGAGTATGGCAGTTCTAGTTTCACGTAAAGTTAGCGCGCCAGCCATTTTTGATTAAAAACGGCAGAGCATAAAATTTGGATCTCGCGGTTTCATTTAGCCCTTAATGTGTCCTAAATTTTAATTTCGACGCGGGATTGATTGCTGCACTGTGTTCGGCATCGTGAGTATGTCGATGCCAGCTACACATATGGAATTAGATTGCGAATAGTTTTTTTAGGAAATTTAAAGAACTGCGTGACTGTATGTAGCTTATGTCTAGAGCCCTAAATTAGCCTTCAATTCTAGCATAGTTTCTAATTCGATCTTATAAAAAGGTATTGCTAGCTTCAGAGACGTTCTATCGCTCGATAGTCGCTGGTCGATTTTGACCAATGAACATACACGAACAATCACGTAAGCCACAAGGACAGTACCCTAAATATAGGCATCTACCTAATGACCTTAAAAGGACCGCTTCGTTCACTTTAACCTGGCTGTCTCGACTCAATAGTCTGGCTAGGGAGGCTGCTCTTTGACACAGCAGATAAAGCTTACTTACCTGCACAAAGAGTACAAAGAGTACCATAGGTTATGTTTCGCACTTGGGAGTTATATTTGTAGAACGTTGGAAAAACGAATTCACCGAGATTGATCTTGCTGAACGTGCATA
>JAUELO010006876.1:0-11687 GCA_032357855.1 Amphibolips quercusostensackenii
CTTTTTCGGATAAGATCCGCTGTGTTAACGCTCGTAAAAAGAAATCAAGAGTGTATTTAGTAGCTGTGTAGGACCGTGTATCATTCTACATCGCTAACAGTGACCGTGCATCATTTCACAAAATCAATTGTGTTACCTCAATGTACATTTTATACAAACATCCAGCAGAGTTCCGTCGCTGCTCTACAAATTATGCGGAGATTTAATCGACAAGTCAACCTCTTTTGCCCTTTTAATCTTCGGAAAGTACATGTAAGTTTCAGTTCATGTAACTGTTTATATAATATACAATCTGTCCAATAAGTGATCTATTATCTCAATTAGATTTCTTTTATTTTGAGCACTACATTAACGCAGTTCGCATAGTCCTTACAGTATGTGCACTTGTCCATCATCCCCAAGTTATTTTGAATCTTTTTTTTTAATTTTTATCCTTTATTATATTCTAAATTTTATTTTGACTTTTTTACCCGAGTTTGAAGGATTTTTATTTTTCAAATTCCTTATTTCTTCCTTGAGACATGTCTTCATGGGTCTTTTATTTTCTGTGTATAGAACATCAGTCAGATACTTAAAAGCTCTTCTTATTGTCTTGATTTCGAGACTGAATCTGCTAGAATCCATTTTTCAGATGCAATCTGGCGTGATTCTATCCAATGACATTGACATCTTTATGAAACTTCCATGAGACCTTTTCATCTGATCCCATTTTTCTCAACCCCAGACTTCGACCCTATATAATTTTTCCTGATTCAACTAGGACGTCTATCATGTATATTCTTCTGTCCAAGCCTAACATTCTTGCTCGTTTTTAGACTCCTCATGCCGCATTTGCTGCTTTTTGCATTTTTTCTACCATTTCAACATGTGTTCTGTGTATTCTTACTGATGTAAACTGAAATATCAAAAATTTAACTTTCTCTACCATCTCTAATTTTTCTTCCTGACTCTGTTTCTGAAAATAATAACATTTAATTTTTGGACGTTAACTTCTCATTTGTTTTTAACTACGTACTTTCTTGAAAATTTCAAAATTTTTTCAAGCCATAACAGAAAATCTGCCGCAATCACTGGATCATCTTCAAATTTCAGAGCAAAGATCTTCTTTCTACCTATAACCGTCCCCCTCCCTTATTTTTTCTTTGACAGATTTCAGCCATGTCATCCATAAAAATATTAAAAAGTGTTGAACTCAGTGGGCGTCCTTGTGTGTCTCTCCTACTAATTTCAAAGCAATCTGTGACCCCTTCTTCCATTATATCTTTCTCATTTAATGTTACTATATATATTTCCATGATCATATCTAGCATCCTACATGTTATACGTAACTTAAATAATTTTTATAAAAGAATTTCTCGGTACACCATTTTAAAAGCTTTTTTAAAGTCAACGAATGCACCATAGAGCTTTCCACCTTTACTCTTTAGTTTATCATTAACAAGGAAGTTTAAGACAAAGAACAGATCTCTAATGTATCTTTTTCTCCTGAAGCTAGCGTGGCTCTTCTTGTATAAGCCCTTCTTTCATATCCACTCCCAAATCCTTTCATTCGTAATTTGCTGCTACGATTTCATAACCGGTGTCTAGCAAAGATGTTTCCCTGTAATTACCCGCATCATCTTTCTCACCACATTTAAACATAGTCATTCTTCCTGCCTTTTCCCAACCTTTCGCTATATTTGCCATTTTTCAGAATCAATTTATTATTTGATGTAACTTTAGCGCCCAAAGTTTTGGAATTCCCTGAAAAAATACAATAGGGATCTCATCTCTTCCTGGATATTTTCCAACTTTCAGTTGTGTAATGCTTTTGACTATATCCTTACAAGTTATATCACCATTTATTTATCTTCTTCTTCACTGACATTTTTCACTGGTCCATCTGCTGCTTTTCCCTTTTTTCACGGACCCTAACATTATCTACTTCTGCCATTTCCTCTTCTTTTTTAACCTCTGACTCTATATCAGAGCTATTTATGTTACAGTTATTTATTGTTTCTTTTCCTATATTTAGTAGGTTTTTAAAACGATTTAGCCATATTTTACTTCGTATTTTTCTTTCCCTTTTCCTTTTTTTTCTCGACCTGAAGTTTCCTATTGCCCGCTAGGAGTTTCCCATGCATCTACTTTCCTCAAATTTCTTCTACTTTTCCTTTTGTTTTTCTTTACCCTTTTTTACGTACAAGCTTTCAAGTTTCTTCTTTTCCTCTGTTATTTTTTTTCTTTCTTCATCACTCTATTTCTCAAGGTATTTTTCAATAAAATTCCAAAGCGTACTTTTCTGTTAAGCACGTTCTTTATTAAACCAGTCTCCGTACAATTTTTTAAACCTTTATCACACTTTTTCTGTTGTTTTGATATAAATCCTAAAGCTTCTGCTGCCTTCTAATTGCATTCCCTAAACCTTACCCATCTACCCTCTTAGTCCACATTTTCTTTGCTTTTCTAACACTATTCTACTATTTCTTTTTCATATTCCTCTCCCTGCTTCTTTTTCTATTTATAACAGCTAATTATTTTTCTATTTTCCTTTTTTAAAAAGGGTTTCCTATTGAAAATAGTGATGTCTAATTCTGAAGAGAAACTGACTGGAAGATGTTCTGATTTCGTTCCGACCTGGACGTTATTTTCTCTGACTGGACATTTTCCACTTTTTTTTGTAAATAAATTACCTTTTAAAACCGTCCCCCCCCCCCTCCGTCGCCGCAGATATGTTTCTACTTTCCCTCTATGTCTCCCTGTAATCTTCCGTTTGATATCATAAGCCCTTGCTCTTCGCAAGCTTCTAATAATTTTTTGCCCTCTGCGTTTAATACTTTTTTTTTAAATTTTTAACACTGCAATAGCCTGTATTGAAATCCCCCTGTCTTAATCACTTCCTCCCTTTTCCACACCCACTCTGGCATTACAGTCCCCTACCAAGACAAGCTGATTTTCTCTTCCTCGCATATCTTCGATTAGATTGCTTAGCTCAACTTTAAATTAAAAAAAAAAAAAAACATTTTGCACAAAGTTACAATACTCACATTATTTCCGTTCAGATATTAGCCTCCTTCAAAGGTCATCTTATACTCCCACACTTTAACACACATCACTTCACTCAATTCTTTCTTCACTCCAATCAAGTGATCCCTTTTAGCTCTACGCTTTTTATTGTTTCTAGTTGCCAACTTAGCACTCTATATAAAATCTGTATCCAGTGTAATTTTGAAGTCAGGGATACTCCCCTGATTTAGCCAGGTTTTTTGAAATATGACTACGGCATATTTTTTCCAAAATTCTACTGATTCCAACACATTTATTTCCACGAGATGTTTCATAACAAACAGTCAATTTCTCTGCACCTGGCCTCCTCAAAAATTACTGACTTTCTTTACTCCTTCTTTCTCATTGCGTAAGAAATTCCAATTTTTAATTCTCCACGTCATGTAGCTCCACCTTGCACCTGCTCCTTTGTAATTGTATCTTTTAACTTCTCCAATTATCCATTTCTGCACCTCGATTTCTCTTACAGTTAGATCGTCGTCTACTATGATGTTTGTGCCTTTTAGACGCTCCTTGACTCTTATAAATTTCACTCTTTCCTTCCATAAGTACAACCTTAGTAGAACACTTCCTTCTATTATTCATATTTCTTTAATGTGAATTTTCATTACCATCATATCAGAGTACCATTTTCATTTCGTTCAACATCGTGCGCCTGCTTGTGGATCTAAAATCCCCTACTTTATTCCAGTTTATCCTTTTTCTACTTTCTTCTGATTTGCACACTAATTCTCTAGCTCAAAGTCTTTGCTAAATCGTGAGATTTTCGTTTTCACTGCTGTTGTTTCATTTCTCTTCCTTGTGAAGCTCTAAAGACTGGATGTCACTCTCTTTTGATGGCCCACCCCCCACCTTGCCATTGTTTATATCCGAATTTAGCTGTGTCCGATTATTTAAATTACTGCTTTTTTTCTTTTATTTTTCTACTTTATTTTTAAGACTCGCGATTTTCTCTCTCATCTTAGTATTTTTATCTAGCTATTTGGCTTTTTCTTTCTTTAGATCTGAGTCTAAAAAAGCACACCTTTTTAGCTAAAACAAAGCTCGCCTTTAGACAAATAAGCGTCGTCTTACCTTTCGTGAGCATAAAAGTAAGACAAAGGCTTATGTTTTGTCTCAGTTTTAAGACGCAGCCAGACATTGATGTCTTAGGGACGAACTTAATACATCATTAGGTGGAACTTATGTCAAAACATTTTTACTTGGTCGATTCATACTAAAAGAAGGAAGAGCGCAAACCTGTTACTTGTCAATCTCCTCTCTGACCGCCATATGTAGAAAGCAAATGAGCGTACAAGGAAAGACAAAAAGAAGCACTCAGACAGGGGACAGAGAAGCGAGTCAGGGAACTATCCATGAACATCCATAGTCTATAATACTTCATTACTTTTTGCTTTAATAGGGAATAATCGAGCCGTACAATTTTTCTGTAATGACCGCTTTTCGTACTTTGGGGTGCCCGCATTAAGCTCAAGATTGTCTTTCGCTGACATCTTGCGTTTAAATTTTCTTAAGACAAATTAAAACAGAAATATAACATTGCAAAGCTACCGTGTATGGGCGGTCTCATAAACCGCGTATGAGCTTTCAATTGATATTATTAACTAATTAAACGCAAAACCACACGTTGTTTTCCCATCTGGTTTAAAGCAGAAATTAAACTAAAGCTAATAGTAACGGTAGTCTTGAGAAACGCCGGGGTGGGAGGCAAATATCAGAAGCACCATGCAGTCTGCAAGACCGCACGTTTATACTTAAAGGTGAAAATCTGTTCTGTAGTGTGGTCTTTGATGCTAGTGTTTAATTATTTATGTAAAAAACACGGTATTTGTAAGACAGATATTCAAGATTTACAACTCATTTACATGCTAAGAATAGTGAAAAACAAATCGTGATTTCGTAAATTTAATTTTTGGTCATTAGTCGAAATATAGACGCTTCCGGAAATTGTTTTACTTTTTTAAATAAACGTGTTTTAGGAAACCTATATCTTAATTAGTTTTTATTTTCCGTTTACATCAAGTTACAAGTGGATACCAGAATGAGTAAAAATTTATTATAAATCTGGAACTAATAAACAAATTAATAATCAATCTATTTTTTCAACACAGAGCAACGCCACTTCTCAAATCACCTAAAATTCCGGGGCTTTTATCATTCGCAGCCAAAGGGCTGTTTACCACAAAACATATGTTTTTATCGGTTTCTTGTGAACGGAGCACGAAACAAAAAAAATAATTCGATATAATTTTTATAATTATCAATTATCTTATTTTTCTACAGTCTAATATATTTATCCACATTTTATCGATAATTAAGCAAATAAAGGTAACATGTCATAAAAAAATTACTTTCCTGACACTAAACCCATAACAACGGAGCCATTTCAGATCTAAACCCATGAATCTATTATTGACCTTTGCGCGTTTGTTTGACCACGTTAAAGTTTCTGGACCACAAACAATATTATATCTACATTTTGCACTTTTTTTTAAATTGATTAATTTGGTGGACGATTGTGGTTTAAACGTGATTCACCAGCTTTATTTTATAACACCACGCCATTGGACGTTGGACACCTATTGGAATTTCAGTGACTTCTACTGAAGTTAATAAGGTAATCTTGCCACTTGCCATGTTTATTTTTGCACGTCTGTTGGCGTGATTGTAATGTCTGTACAATCCAACAAGAGTATTATAATCCTTTAATATTGCAAAGACTTCACCATCGAATGTTGATAATACAATTTCTTCATCGATTGTTATAGGCTGATAATGCTGAACTCCTGCTTTTAATTTAAGTGGTTTATCAGTAGGGAAAGTGTATTTTCGAAGTTCGAATATTCGAAGTGGATTCCTGACAGAAATAATCCGAATGAATTCAAAATGATCTAGTACGAATCGCTCGGATAGTGTAGGAAAAGTTATCCGACGAGTCAAAGACATGGAAGGAGGACTTGCTTGAGGAGATCTGGTCCTGTCACGAGGACAATTCTCGGCATGAACAAGAGACCTCTTAGGTGAATTATTTCTTTCGGAAGAAGAAGGTCCGCCACGAAAAACAGCAGGAATGGGGTCGCCATTAGGTAAGCATTCGAACTGTAAACTTAACTCTGTAAAACAAAAAAATTAAATTTTGTACGTAACACAAGTATGATTTTCCTGCTTTCTCGTGTGTGTGTGTGTGTATTGTATCAGTCAAGTTATTATCCTTGAAATGAAAAAATAATACCGTAAAAAATAAAGACTTAAAAACTATACTCTTATCCTTTTCTGAAAAAAATTTTGATCACGAGATCACGCACATATTATAATCAAACACCAGATTGGTTACGAAACTACGTAAATAAGACTTCATTAGCTGTTTTCAGTTATTTTATAAATTAAAAAAGATCACAAATTTTCTGCACCATCAATTTTAATAATCGACATTTCCAAAGAAATAATTTTGTTTTGTGATATCTTATTAGATAAAAATTTTTTGGTATTAAAACTATTTCTCTTTTCAAATATAAAAAAACACGGGCGCGTAGAGCGCTGTCGATGATACTAATTTTAGAGTAAATTGGCGTTTGGTAAGTAGAATTTCATGAAAATTCTTATTTGCGCAAAGGTTAAAAACATTTTTTTAAATATATACATATATATATTACTTATTATTTTATTATATTTACCAATAGAATTGAAGATAACAGCCAAAAATAAGACAAGAGTAGAAAAGATTCTCATTTTTTCTGACCGAGAAAATACTTAATAACGTATGAGTAAAGAAATAGGTTATCTGTAAAAAATAATGAATATTTTACTCCTGTATTAATTTATAATATAATGTATGTACAAACAGCGGTCGTTATCTCGTAGATTGCATAAGCCTTTTATTTCTCTTTCTGAAATTTTTATATTTCTTAAATCAGTTTAAGGAAAAATTACCTCAACCAGGCTTAGTTTGCGAACAATATAGCGTTTTTTTCGAATCGAGCTTCAAAAATCTGAATCCTAACCTAATAAGTAGAAGTAGTTTAAAATTTGAATTTATTTATAAGCATGTTTAAAAATGTCAATAAATATGTTTGTTCATTGACAATACATTGTCTTAACAATTGTTGTTGAAAGACAAGCTATTATGACAAGATATTATTTTCTAGATGAAAAGAAATGATCCCGCACTAAATAATTTTTTTTATTGGGTCAGATTTTCAGAATCTAATAATCTCAAATAACAATCCTTTAAGAGTTTAGATAGCATTTAATCTACCTATACTGAATGTATCTTGTTGGACGATTCATAAAGTGTGTATCTTCAGAGTCGAAGATTTTTGAGAAAAATCTTCATTTCGGAATCTTGTCTTTAACTCATCACTACATTTTGTAAATTGATCCTCAAAATTTTTTTTTAACATAAGATGCAGAGCATGTTATACTCTTTAAATCTACAATAACGGCACGAACAAATATTACGCAGTTGCTAAGTAATCATAAAAACTGTTTACCATGGAACGGAAATTTTTGCACAGATAAAAATACGACGTTCGTAACGAGGGCTAATTTGTTATCATAATTAGACCAAAAAAAGTAAATATATGACTTTTATCAATGAAGGTCACAAACAAATTTTTTTCCTTATTTTAAGCTTGTAAAAAGCACTGACACCGCTAAAAACTAACAAAAATTTCCCCCTCCCCCTGGGTAAATATCGGTCCTAATGGCAATATCTTATTCCATAAATTGCTGTCCACTTTGCCAAAATTTAGTTCCGACCAGAGAACTTCAGAAATATTACCCCTAAATATATGGCGCATAATTTCTAAAGATCACCCACTCCGAAAAACAGTTGTCTGACCAGGTCGAAAATTGTGCCAGTTATAACCCTGTTGAATAGTATTTCTCACAGAAAAAATATATTCATTTTGAAAAAAATTTATTAATGTGAAGACAAAAGAATTATTGGGGCTTTTGATGAAAAGCGTTGTTTTGAAAACATTTCTGACTTCTTTCCTGATGCGTCAAAAAAAAATTTATCTGACATATTTCCAAAAGATTTTGTTACCATTTTTTGGAAATTCAAAAAAAAATTCTTAATTAAAATTTTACCATCATTTCAAAAAATAAATACTAAATTTGACTTTTTTTTTAATATCAAAACTCTTTATTCTTTTTAATAGTTGAGAAAGAAAGCTGAGATTTTTTCTATAAGACCCCCCAGTTTCAGAGTGGCCAATTAATTCGTCTTTAAGTGATGAAACAATGCATGTGATAGGGGCACAATTTTTGGCATTATTTGATCACTCAAACATTAATTGAAATGACGTTATGAAAATTGGGGAATTCTTTAAAAAAAAAACACAGCTTTCTTTCTAAACTAAGTAAAAAGTGTTGATAGTTAAAAAATTCAAATTTATTTTTGGCTTTCAAAAATAATGGTGCACTTTAATTTTTTTAGCAATTTTTTTACTTCCTAAAAAATAGTACAAAAGTCTAACAACTTTTTATCTAACAACTTTTTACCAAGAGGTTGTTGCACTTCAGAAATCATGCCTCATATTTGCACCTTAATAAATTTTGAAAATCTAACCCTTATCTTTTAATGACGATTATATTATTAAGATTTATTCGCTTTTCATTAACAGAAAAGAACGAATTTGTTTAGAGTGTCTGATTTTTATAGCATAAGTATTTTAAATAAAAAAATTACAGAAACATTTTTGAATTATAAAATAGAGCTTCAGAATCAGACACTAGATCTGACAGCCAATAAATATGGTATTATTACTTTGGCAAAAATTTCTATCTTATACAAAAATATCTTATATTACTAATCAGCAATGAAGCATTATTTAGTTATGTTCATTATCTAGTTGTGCAGAGTCGGATTCACACTTAATTTGATCCATTTTACCAATTTTTAGAAACTATTTAAGCTATATATAATATTTTGAATATCGTTTTTTCATAGTAAAACTTTTTCATTAACATAATTTACAGTTGATGCAATTATGTAAAAGATATCTTCGATTGAGACGAAACGATTCACCTATAATACTAAAACATCCATAGATTTTAGGAAAGAGTAAGGAAGCTGTAGTAATCCATAATATTAAAAAAAACGGTATTTCATAGTTGAACTTTTTTCGTCAACGTAGTTAAAAATTGATGCAAAAATAGATTAGATTACTTGATTCAAGACAAATTGATTGATCGATGATATTAATACACTTTATTAAGGAGTAGCGAAGTTATGCTCAATTAAAATATTTTAAAAATATCTTTTAAACACAAAAACTTGCTCCTTCGACATAATTCAATGTTGATGCATAAACAGAAAATACTTTTTTATCAAGCATTTTCAAATAAAATAATTCTAAAAATTTTCTTAAAAAAATCATGAAGCTGGACAAGAGATAGGGTACGGCGAGACTTCCCTTTCTCTTTTCTAGCTTAAAAAATTACCATTTCAAATACAAAATTTCATTTGTATGATTTTTCTTTGTATTTTGGAAATCTTTTGCTTAATTTTTAAATTTTGTATTCTTTGTCAATTTCTATTTTTAAATTAATCAAAATGAGTACTTTAGTTTGCCTGTTATTTAAAAAATCACTAAATCTTTTTCTATGAGGAGGCAAAGTGCTCGTAAAATGAGTAGCATATAATTATAAATGCAAAAAGGTGGGAACACTCAATATAAAATTAACAGCTAGTTTAGGTTCAATTTAGATAATTCGCCAAAAGATTTATAATAGAATGCTAGCTTTAATCTGCAAAGTGTGTTGATATTCTTAGTCTAAAATATTTGAGCATACCAATAAGACTTTTTTTACAGTGTTATTGTGTATATCGGAACACTTATAACTTATTTTCGTCAATAAATAATTGGATTTTTATTTTTAATGTTTAAGTATTTAAGGAAAGAAAACAAAGCATAATTTCTACTATAAAAAAATTCGAAAATTGTCCATCTTCGAAAAAAGTTGAATTCATTTTTGGAGACTGCATTTTTTGTAGGTCAAAATGAATTTTCTTAGAAACTGTTTATGATCGAAAGCAAGGGCATGAACAAATCTATCAAAGTTTTGGTAATGTAAAAATTATTTAACCGGTATGTTCTGAAAAAAACTTGACGCATTTTTTCATAATTTGAACAATAAAAATACGACATTTTTACCTCAAAGCGTCTAAAGGGGAAGACCTTACCTTTCTTTTGAGATAACAAGTCAAAGAATATAAAGTTTAATCGTGCGTCGACAAAAATCTGAATCTAATAAAAAAATTTTTAAGCATTCAAAGAATTTTTTGGACGTCTTTCTAAAGGTATGTGGTAAGTTCATTTTATGTAAAATTTCTATTGTGTAACAAAAAGCAAAAAAAACGATTGACAGTAATATATTTCCTATTAGAGTTTGTGAAATTGCAAAATGTAACAAAAAAGAGGCAATTTCAAATTAAAATTGACTAATAATTTTTAAAAAATTTTGAACAAACGAATAATACAAGAAATTCGAAACAAGAAAATAACAACATTTTTGTAAGGTTTTCAGAAAAATCCAAAATAATTTATAATTTTCAGAAAGTAATATTTGGAGAATATTTGAAGAGATTTCAAAGCCTTTTTAATTTTTTTTCAAATTATAAACGAAACCTGGAAAGTTTGAAGGTTTAGAGTCAATTTCTTTAATTTATCTGAATTTAAAAAAATTTCTAAGAAAAATTCTAAACATTTTAATGGGTAGCAGGTGGCGAAAGTCATGCAGAATGTTAAAAAAATTACAGGGAAGATTGCAATAATTTTAGCAGATATTTAGAAGGGACAAAAGTTTCAAAATGATTTAAAAATAATATAAAACGTGTAAAGGTTAAAAAAATCATTTATAAAGAAGTGACGCTCGTGCCAAAATTCTTGAAGTTATTTGGTAAATAAGATAATTAAAAATAAAGACAGGGGGAATGATAGCATGATCCCAAATTTAAAGGCGTCGTTTGAATCATTAAAATCTTTAAAATCCAAAGAAAGAACGATGTAGAGGACATAGAATAAAAAAAAAGTAAAATTTCCAGCGGACGGTATAGTGATAATGGCAGATTATGAAGATGGGCTAGCCTGAAGGCAGGATTGGAGAAATACTTAGATGGCAAAAGGTTGAATCTAATTGTAGAAAAGACAAAGATAATGAGGTTTAGAGAAACAGGTAAAAGAAGAACGAATGGACTGTGGAATGAAAGGAAGTCAGCAGAAGTGATTAAATTCAAATATTAGAAATATACCTTGCAAAAAAAAAAAAAATAGAGCATATAAAAGTGAAAGTATAAAATAGCAGGATGGGGCATTTATAAAACAGAAAAAATTTGAAATCATTGACTCTATATTCTCATTTCTAACGATGAGTTACTTGTAACATTTTGTTTCGAGTTTGGATCACGAAGAATATTCTATTCTCATTTTATCCTTTTTCTTCAAATTAATCAATTGTGTGGACGATTGTGGTTTAAACGTGATTCACCAGCTCTATTTGATAAAACAATGTGACTAGACGTTGGACACCTACCGGCGTTTTTCTGATTTCGGCTGAGGACAATTTGGGAAACGTGCCACGTCCCGTGTTTTTTTAACCGTTTTTTTACGTAATTAGCATATGTATATATTTAAGCA
>JAUELO010006930.1:0-21302 GCA_032357855.1 Amphibolips quercusostensackenii
CGCCAATTTGTCAATGAAAGCGACGAAAGCGACACTGAGCTGCACGTAGCGATACCACCGGCAAACCGCGCGCATTTCGTTTTTCCGGTTATATATCACACACGCGCGCGAGAATATATATCAATAAAAATATATTTGACAATATAAATTTTATATAAAACGAATTTCCAGAATAAAGTGATCAAGTATTTTACGTTTGCGAGCAGTGAAATTACTGAAGTGAATTGAAAATCACAAACATGGACATAAAAATTCAATTCTCTTGTGGAAATTTACCGCGACAACGTAATTTTACGTTTGCTGAAATGAATATTTCAGTTTTCGCTCTGAAAATTTTCCCCGATGAACGATGCGATATTACATCGCTGTTCGAGGGTCTCTTTATGTCCATCACTGGCCAATGTAATTTGACACAGCTGCCGTGAAATTAAAACGAACATCATCTTAAATTTACTGAAATACGTAATTTCAATCTAGAAGTCGGTGTGATTTCACGCATCTTACGTAATTTTAATCAGATAATTTTTTACAGTGTAGTTATAAAACATGGTAAGTTATTTCAACAATTATTTTTGTTAACTTACATAAATTCTTATCTCACTAAGTAAAAAGTAGAGAAAAAGTTAAGAATTTCAGAAAAACCTCAACTAAATGACATCAATATAAAAAAAGATACTCAAAGCTAGAACAAAGCAATAATAGATTCAATTTAACACACATAATTGTTTAAACAATTAATGATCATTTATAATAATAATATTCTCTTATAATAATGCAAGAAAAATACAGTCTTTCAAACCAACTTTAATTTTTTGTTCACTTTTTAATTAAAGTGAGTCAATATAACACACATAATTGTTTAAAGAAAATATTATTCCTTATAGTCAATAAAAAAAAATTAAATTATTATTCTTTATATCTTACTTAAAGTGAGGTAATCATTAATTAGGATTGATAAACATAATTATTTAAACAATTCATTATTACTTTTAATAATATTATCTTCCACTAATGTTCAAAATTTGCGATTCTTTCTTAAATTTTCAACTTATTTTGGTTTTTAAGATACAAAGAAATAATAAATAAATAATTAAGTAAATCATTACTTAAACTACCAAATTGCTTTCTGTCAATATGTTTTTCCAAATAAAAATTAATTTTTTGAATAATCTACAAACTTTCTATACGCATCATATAAAAAGTACATTTGGCTTGAAGTAGTTACTTAGAAGCTTTTGGTTTAAACTTATGTTTATATTCATTACCTGTTACTAACTGAGCAATAAAAAAACGCTAAAACCTTTAGAAAAACCCGCAACTTTCTAGCATGGCTCCAAGAGATGATAGTTAAATACCATTTTAATTTTTTTAAACAATTACGATTTTTAACTTGCATTATTTATCATCTGACTAAGTAAAAAGTAGACAAAACTTTAAACAAGCTGTAAATACGATATCGAGTGTTTCCACTTTATTTGTATTAATATTAATATGGTGCTCATTTCACGAGCACTTTGCATCCCGTTAGCAAATGCATTACTGAATTTTTAAATGAGAGTGAAACTAAAGTTTTTTTTCTGATCAATTTAGGAATAGGAATTTACGAAAAAAAAATTATAAAACAATACAAAATTTTTTTTAAATACAATTACAAATCAGAAAAATCATATTTTGTATATAACATGGTAATTTTTGAGCTGGAAAAGGAAAGGGGGAAATGCTGTTGCATTCTATCCCTTTTCCAGGCTTATGATTTTTTCACAAAAATTTACAGAATCACTATATTTAAAAATTTATGATCAAACAGACTTTTCTATTCATGCATCAACTTTGAATTATGTTGACAGAAAAAGTTTTTTCTTCTAAAGCAAATGTTTTAAATGTTACGAATAAGCTTATCTGCCTTTTTCTTTAAAAAAATCGATTAATATTGTAGGTCAATCTGTTTGCTTTGAATTAAGGAATCTTTTCCGTTATTGCACTAATGTTGAATTATTTTGATAAATATTGATAGATATCTGAAACCGTTGTCAAGTTATCGTGTTCACAAAAAAAATGTGAGCATGTATTGGAACATGTATTAGGCATTTTCAAATTAAAGAAAGTTCAAAGAAATAAATTTAAAAATTTTCGAAAATGTACCCCTCACAAAACTTTCTTTATGAGGAAGCAAAAATTCAGAAAACTTGCAATAAACAAGTAATAATATGAGCGAAGATAGTTATGGACGATAATACGTTGTTTAAACAAATACATTTCACGAATTCCATAAATCCATTAAATTTCATGAATTCATTAAATTCCATAAATTCATTTGATTCTATGAATTATCCAAATTCAATAAATTAAATAAATTCCGTGAATTCATTAAATTCCTTTAACTACATGCATTTTCTACTCTGCTTGTTTATAGTTTAAAATATTATTCCAATAACAGTTTTTCAACACACAAATATCTGTTTCAAGCTTTAAGCCATATATAAAAAAATCACAACTTTCGAAACCACTTTTTATCTTACAAGTAATATTATGTTTTGTGATTTTCTTCTTTTTATGCATTTAACATAATGAGCTGTTGCAAACACATCAGTAAAATCAGTGATTGAGCGTTTTGATAAGTAAAGCGAAGAGAAAAACAAAACAATATTTTGCAGTAATAAAACAGACTTCAGAAGTAAGTGCTGCGATATTTTGATTCTTAAAAATGTTGATAAATTTGCTAATTGCTTTATCTATTTTCTTCTCAACGTGTCTTTCTATGGATTGCAAAGGAGACACGAATCTGCCTAATTCTTTAATAGGTTTATTGAAGTACGTGGAACTAAATTTTACTGCATATCATACTTTGCTGTTTATCAATGGGAATTTATTTCATAAGGAGGCCAGAATCAAGGCAGTTCTTCAAAAAATCAATCAGGTCACTCCAAATATGCTGTTTCTTGTGCGAAACGAAACTGTCGAGGAAGATATCAGTGATTTTAAGCGGTGGAAAGGTTCGGGTTCCCCAATAACAACGTTTTTCATTATAATCGACGATCTCCAGAACAACTTACACGTTGCCACAGAAATAATAAGACTAATCAGCATCTTGTTAAAAGGACGCATTCGGCCCAAATGTCTAGTTCTTCAATTCTCCAATAAAGAAACGACACTTAATGAAAGGAAAAAAAATTTTCTTCGGGATGCTTGGAACAATCAATTTCTTGACGTCAGTATTCTTGAAACCGTCGACAATTCGTCCAAGGTTCAGTACTTTAATCCATTCATGAACATTTACGCAACAATAAAGTACTCATCAGAAACAGCACTATTTCCGGATAAACTAAAAAATATGAATCTTTACCATCTGACAACCTCAGTTTTTCATTATCCGCCTCATATTAATATTGAACACAACTCCTACGGTCATTTAGTCACCTATTCGGGAAAAGATATGAGGGTAATCACTACTTTTGCAATAAAAATGAACTTTCTTGTTCATTTTGAAGAGTTAAAAGAAATTTCTTTGATCGAGAAGTTACTTAAAAACAAAGTACATATCAAACTTTTGAGGACAATGCTACAGAATATTGATAAGTTTTCTCTACTAGAACATTTGGTAATTGGATTTGGAAGTTTCAACGCTTTCTCGCCAATAACAAAGAATGAGGTAGATTTTTATGACTCAGGTTTCTTATACGCACTAGGCTCAATTGTAATGTTTTCAGTGATACTCTGTCTGCTTATGTGTGCGTTAAAACAGTACAGTAATGACTGGAATTTGTCTTTCACTGTGCAGGTCGTGTTAGGTTTAACAGTTTCTCAAGAACCTGGTAATTGGAAGGCAAGGATCATATTTGCCTATACGGTCATCGTGAGTTTTGTATACTCTTCTAAGATATATTCTATGCTCACCAGCATCAATTTGCAATCGGCATCGGAAATAAAACTAAGTACATTGGCTGAACTGGAGAAATCAGGTCTTTCACTTGAAGTTCATCCAGGGTTAATTAGTGGGATGAGTAAAGACGTTTAGAACTTGTGCTTCGTAATGAGATCGCAGTCTACATTTTGAACCAGCGAGGACTGTGTTCTTCATGCATTCGCCGAGAAAAGTGTAAGTTGCGTCTTGCTAAAAGAACAATCAAATTGGTTTGCTTCGCGCTTTAGAGGTGAGGATAGAAGTGCTTTATCTGCTACAGTGGATGAACCTTTTATTATATCCGCAGAAGTGTTCTATCTAGAAACAGGCTCTCCCTACGCTAAGCGGTTTCGTAGTCTTCTCTTGCAATTGATGGCATTTGGACTTTTTGAAAAATGGAATAAAGACGTTGTGCCAAGCATGACGCCTACAGAGAAGAACAAAGGAAAGTTAGATGACTTGACAATCAGTTACAATCATCTTTTCACAGCACTTGTAACTGAAATTCTTGTTGGATTTCTGATTTTTGTCATCGTCTTTGTTGCAGAAATTGTGCTTGCGAATATCAAAGGAAGAAGAAGAGTGTAGAAAAGGAAATAAAATACAGCACATAAGAAAAATTTTTTTCAACAATGAAATTGCGACAAAATCTACTTAAACGAAAATCCAATCATAACTAGTTGATATTGGATACTACTAATAACTTTTAAAAAAAGACAAAAATTGCAATGAATAATGTTATATCACGTAACCTATGTTTGTTTAAGAGTTTTCTGTGCATTTTTTTTAATAGAACATATTTATTTTCTTGCTTTTTTTGACATAGGTGCTTATTTTTTCTTTGGAACTCTTTTTACTTACATGTTTCCTTACATTTATATTATAAGTTAAATTTTTATAGTGTTTTTGTTATATGGTGTTTTTTAAAGAAAATATGATGACAAGTGTTTTACTCTTCTTAGAAAAAACCTTTATAACTTTTAACCTTAGTAATATATTCGATTTTTCTCACTTTGAAAATTTCTTTTTCTGCTTTACTTCTTATGATGAATTTTTTCTAGAATGACTAAGTAATCTTGTAAATTTCATGCGAGATAGACCTTTTTTTTTGTCCACGGGAATATTTTGTTGTGAAATAGAAGTTTCGGCTCTTCCTTGCAAGCAACGGCAGATTCAGCAAAATTCTAATAAGAACGTTTTCTTCTTTCCAACATTTCAACGAAAAAGCCTTGTACTCTATTGTGACAGCTAGAACCTAATTTTAATAAACGAATCACAATAATTACTGCCTAAATTTTAAGTGCTTACAGGATATAAATATTTTTAAGATTTCTAAAAACTTTACAAAGTTTTAATAGATTTCAAAAGGTACCATAGGGTTGTGAAATAATTGAACAAATTTTAACGTTTTCCAAATGTTTTAATTATCTTCTAGATATTTCGAGTAATTTCAACATATGTTTAGAGATTTTGCATAAATTCGCAGAATTTTGAAAGAACTTAGACCAAATTAAGAGAGTGCGAAAAATGTTATGGGTTTCACAGGTTATGAAAAATTTGCAAGCGGTCATCATGAGTTTTACATAATTTTGAATTTTCCTTTAGTGTTTGAAGTAATTTCGAGCAATCCAATAGGATCACAGAGATATTTGTACGATTCGCTAAATTCTTCGAAGATTTCAAGGCATTTTAAGAAATTTGTAAAGGTGTAAAAGGTTTTAAATGCTTTGAAATAGTTTCAAAGAGCTGTAAAACTCTTATTTAATATTATGGCATAAGTATTTTAATAAAAAAAATAATTATTTAAAGGGTCGATAGGGGTAAGTCTAAAAACGAGGTTAGTGTAATAAGGAGAAGATTTAAAAAAAAAATTAATTAGTTTTTGACTTCTTTTGTTACGACAAGATAATTAAATTTCTTATTATTTGCATGAAAAAGAGTCTGTCATTAGTTATTGTTTTTTCAATTGAAACTGAATTGAAGGCTCAGTTTTTTTTCTTGTAAGCAAATAACAAAATTGATCTGCTTCATTCAATCTTATAATTTATGCATCGCATGACGTCACGTATACTATATGCTTTGCATGTTTTGAATCACTTATCAGCTTTGCAAATCTTATCCACTTTTTATTATACAGCAAAATCGATATTTTCTACTCAACTTGTTTGGAGAAGCCGGAAGTAGAACAGGAAATCGAATAGTAACATTTTCAGTATATCAATTTTTCGTTGCGAAAGAGATATAAATCGACTGATTTTGTTGAAAGGTTTAACAAAATACTTGCACTATATTTTTCTGCATATAAAATAATGCAAACTTTTATAAATACCTGATTCAAGAAAAACAAAAAGTCAAAACACTTATTCGAGAAATTAAACGTGTCAAACCAAGTATGCATTATCTTGTGCAAAATGAAAGTATCAAGGAAGAATATAGTAATTTTTTGCAGATAAAAGCTAATGTCTTCACAACCACAACTTTTTTTATGATAATTAACTCTGTCCAGAAAAAATTAAACAATGAGCATTGCAACAAGAAAAATTAAGCTTATCAGCATCTTGCTAAAAGATGATATTCGACCAAAAAATTCTCTGATGCACAAAATTCGCTAGATCACGTCAACAAGAAAGTACTTTAAACTGCCTGGAACAATCAATCCATGGACGTCTGTATCCTTGCTATAGTTGAAAACACATCCAAGGTGTAGTACTTCAATCAATCTAAGGCCGTGTACTCAACGCAATTGGACATACCAGGAACAACACTTTTTCTAGACAAGCTTCTAAACATTTTATGTTTAGTTTTTTATTTTATTTTAGTTTATTTAGATTATAATTTCTAAATGATTTAAATAAAGTTAGTCAGTAATCAATAGAATTTAACAGTTATAGATGCTAAAGTAATTTATTATAATTTGTTATAATATTTTCTTAGAATAATACTAGAAAGTTGCAGACATATACAAAAAATTTCTTTAAAATAGAAACGAAGAGCCTTTATATTTTAAATTATAATAATATTTATAACTTGCTCCTGAGTAAATGTCAAAACATAGGTCAACATTTAAACAAAAACGCAACCTTCTAGCTTCGCTTTAGGAGAAGATATTTGTAAACCATAACAAATTGTTTTAACAATTATGTTTTGTTAACTTACATCAATTCATATTTCACTAAGAAAAAACAACACAAAAGCTTAAAACTTTTAAAAAAACCCCAACTATTAAGCATCAATATAGGAAAAGATACTTAGAGTCAGAGCGAAGCAATAATTGATTTAATTTAACGGACAAAATCGCTTTAACGATTTATTATTATTTATAGTAATATTCTTTTGAAATAATTTCAGAAAGTTTCAGTTTTTTAAACAAAATTTAATTTTTTGTCCACACCCTATCTCTTTCCGAGCCTCATGATTATCTCTAAATATTTTTAGAATTATTTTATTGGAAAATTGACCATCAAAAAGTCTTTTCCATTCATGCATCAACTTTGAATTATTTTGACGAAAAAAATTTTTATTATTGAAACAGATGTTTCAAATATTACAAATAAGCATAAATGCCTCACTTTTCAAAAAAGTTTTGTCAATATTAAAGGTCAATTGGCTTCCCTCGAGTCAAGGAAACTTTTCCGTTATCTCATCAATTTTGAATTACGTTATTAAAAAAAATGTCACTATAAAATCCGTTTTTTTAATATTATGTATTACTACAGCCTTCTGACTGTTTAATTTAATGTATCAATATCATAGGACAATCCATTTGTCTCAAATCAACACATATTATCTATTCTTACACCAACTTTAAATTATGAAAATGAGAATATTTTTACTATAAAAATCGATTTTTAGTATAATATAAATGACAATAACTTCCTTACTCTTTAATGGAATAAAATAATATTATAGGTCGATTATTTCTTCTCGAATCAAGAAATCTTTTATATTTTTGCATCAACTGTAAAATATGTTGATAAAAAAATTTTCACCATAAAAAATAGTTTTGTAAAATATTATGAAGTGCTAAAAAAATCTGATTAATATTTTTATAAATCCTTTATTCAGTTTCAAGGTATTAGCGGTGAAAATAAGCCCTTCGAATTCCTTCAATATATCTGCAACCGTTTTCAATTACATTGTATTAAACATTCTTAAATTGAAGAATGTTTAATTAAGTAAATTTAAAAATTTTCAAAAATGTTGCCATTACAAAGCTTCTTCTATGAGAAAGCAATAATGCATAAAATTTGACACAATCTTGCAATAATATAGGTAAAGATAGTTGTAAACAATGATATGTTGCTTAAAAAAATATGTTTGTTAAATTTCGTTCGTTACCACCACACTCTAAGTGGAGAGAGGACAAAAGGTTTAACATTTAAGAAAAAAATAGCAACTTTTTATTATTATTTTAAGAGAATATTATTATAAAAAATAATAAATTGTTTATTCAATTATTCTTTTCAAACCTTATTAATTATTGCCTGAATCTATTTTAATAGTTCAAAAAAAGTTGAAAATTTTGGAAAAAACTGCGACTTTCTAGCTTTATTATAAGAGAACATTGCTGAAAACAGTAATTAATTCTTTAAAAAATTTATGTAAACATCTCATTATCAGGAGAGAATAGTATTTTACGTATCAGAAAGAATTTTAATTGAAAAAAACACAAAAAAATCATAATTAGCGCCCAAAACTCGCAAGACCCAATTTTTCACTTAAGGGGAGATTTCTTGAGACCCCCAAAAATAAGCTCATATGGTTTTTTTATGAATTCCGTGAATTTTGTAATTCATATTTATTTCTCGGATTCTGAGAATTCTATTAATTTCGTGAATTCCATGAATTTATTAAATTTAACTACTTTTGTAAATTTCACGAATTTCTTGAATTCTATGGATTTCACCAATTTCATAAATTCGTTAAATACCTTAAATGACATGAATTCCTTGAATTTCGAGAATTCCTTGAATTCTATCAATTTCGTGTATTACGTGAATTCCATGAATTTTGTGAAATCTGAATGCTTGATCACCAATTATTAAGAATAGATGCTTTTTGGTAATTATTTAAAAAATTTGTGTAAACAAAATTCACAGCTTGGCGACCTTTTAATGAATATGCGCAAATTTTGGTTACAGAATCAATCAGGTGTCCCTTTTTGATGACTTTTTGCTATGATACTTTGCAAAATCACAAAAAGTATTTATAATTTAAACAATTTCTATCAACAAATTCACAGGTTGGTGCTTTTTTAATGAATAGGCTCAATTTTTGTTACTGGAATAGATTAGGTATGCCTTTTCAATGGCTCTGCTATGTTTCTTTGAAAATTGACACAAATTATTTATTATTTCAACAATTTTTATAAAAAATGTACAATTACAATAATGTAGCGCAATTTTTGTTTACAGATTTAACTAAGAATGTCTTGCTGACGACTCATTGCTATGATTCTTTGCAGTCACAACAATTATTTATTAGTAAAACAATTGTTATGAATAAATTTCTATCGCAACTATTTTTCAATATATAGAATAAATTTTCTTGCGGAATGAAGTAAAACTTGTCGGCTTCTATTCGCAGCGAAGCGTACACAAAAGACAATAGATCAATGTAGCGTACTGATCATTTGTCTTTTGTATCTGTTAACAAAACAGTATTGCTTAAATATTTTTAAGCCAATTTCTATTTCTGGCCTTTTTTTAACTCATAATTTCTTTATCGTACGACATATTTTAGGCTGTTACAAAATACAATATTTTGAACAAGTAAGCAATCTAAATACATATTAAGGAATCAAATATCAAAAATGTATTTGCATTATCAAGCTTTCTATGTACATTGGAAGTTATTAACCACTTATCACCGCAACACTCATACACATTTCATTACACTGCAAAATTGATATTTCCACTCTACTTTTTTCAAGAAGTTGAAAGAAAAAAATAAATTTAACAAAATTTGTCTGCATTTAAAGCGATGCTGATTATTAATCAAGATCTATTTCCGAAGATGGAAAAAGAGGAAGCACTTTTTGGAGAAATCGGGCGCGACAAACCAATTATGCATATTTATTTGCGAAATGAAACAATTAGAGTAACAATCAGTAATTTTAAGCAGTTCAAAGCTTTTGGCTTTCTCACTACGATGTCTTTCATGATTGTTGACTTTGTCTAGAACAACAGAGATATTGGAATACAACTAATCAAACTAAAATTTCTATCAGGTCGTTTTCGACCAGTGTTCTGTCCTTCGATTCTCTGATGCTGAAAAGTCGCTGGATCCCACAAAAAGAAATGGGTTGTAAATAAATAATTTTTTGCTCATTACTTAACCAGAATATACTGAACATGCCAATTTTCACTTTTCAACGCCATCAATCGTTAGCGTATTTAAGAAGCAGAGAATTGAAATTTTTTAAAACGAAAGGTAAAATAAAAATACATAATTTACTCTCAGAATAATACTGTTGGTTTTCATTCTGGGAATGTGAATTCAAGAAATATAACAAATTCTCACACCAAAAACCAGTAGATTTTAACAAATATAGTTAAAAATATTATTCCAATAACAGTTTATCAACATACAAATATCCGTTTCGAACTTTGCGCCGTAATAACAACAAAATGGCGACTTTCGAACACACTTCTGACAGCGTAAGTGATATTATATTTTGTGATTTTTCTAAAATGTTTTTAACGCAATAAGCTATCGCAAACACATCAGTAAAATAAGTAACCAGCTTATTGCAAAGGAAAGAAAGGAAAAAACAAAGCAATATTTTGCATTTATGAAACAGACTTCAGAAGTGAGTGCTGCAATGCTTTGATTCTCCAAAATGTTGATAAAATTGCTAATTGCTTTATCTATTTTCCTCTCAACATGTGCTTTAATCAATTGCAAAAAAGACTCGAACTTACCAAATTGTTTAAAAGGTTTATTCAATTACGTGAAGCGAAATCACACTGCATATCAAACGTTGCTGTTTAAATCAAACGTTGCTGGATCTATTTCATAAGGAGGCCAGAATCGAGACAATTCTTCAAGAAATCAATCAGCTTACTCCAAATATGCTGTTTCTTGTGAAAAACAAAACCATCGAGGAAGATATCAGTAATTTCAAGCAGTGGAAAAGGTTGGGTTCCCCGATAACAGCGTTTTTCGTCATAATTGACTATGCCCAGAACAACTTAAACGTTGCCACGTAAATAATAAAAATGATTAGTATCTTGTTGAAAGGACGAATTCGGCCTAAATGTCTAGTTCTTCAATTCTCTGATAAACAAACGTCCCTTGATTCTAGAAAAAAAAGATTTTTTCGGGATGCTTGGAACTATCAATTTCTTGACGTCATTATTCTTGAAATCGTTGGCAATACATCTAAGGTTCAGCACTTTAATCCCTTTAAAAACATTTATTCAACAAAAAAGTACTCAACAGAAACATCACTTTTTCCAGCTAAACTCATAACCATGAATCGTTACCAGCTGACAACCTCAGTTTTTCATTATCCCCCACATATTAATATTGAACACAGCTCCTCCGGTTATCCAGTCGTCTATTCGGGAAAAGATATTGAGTTGGTCACTACTTTTGCGATGAAAATGAACTTTGTTGTTCATTTTGAAAGCTAAAAATAAGTTCTCACATCGAGAAGTTACTTCTGAACAAAGTGCATATCCAACTCACAAGGACAATACTTCAGAATGTTGGAAATTTTCATTTTCTGGAACATTTGGTAATTGGATTTGGAAGTATTAACGCTCTCTTGACAATAATAAAAAATGTGGTAGATTTTCATGAATTAGGTTTCTTATACGCGCTAACCCCAATGGCAATGTTTTCATTGATGCTCTGGCTGCTTATATATGCGTTGAAACAGTACAGTAATGACTGGAATTTGTTTTTCACTGTTCAGGTCGTGCTAGGCTCAACAGTTTCTCAAGAACCTGTGAATTGGAAGGCAAGGATCATATTTGCCTATATAGTCATTGTGAGTTCTGTATACTCTTCTAAGATTTATTCCATGCTTACCAGCATCAATTTGCAATCGGGATCGGAAATAAAACTAAGTACATTGGCTGAACTAAATAACTCAGGTCTTACACTCGAAGCTCATCCGGGGGTAGTTAGTTGGATGAGTAAAGACGTCCAGAACTCAAGCATAGTAATGAAATCACAGTCTAAACTTTTAAGCAGCGAGGACTGTGTTCTTCATGCAATCACAAAAAAGAATGTAAGTTGTATCTTGTTAAAAGAATAGTCGAATTGGTTTGCTTCGCGCTTCAAAGGTGAGGATGGAAGAGCTTTATCTGCGACAGTGGATGAACCTTTTGTTGTATCAGCAGAAGGGTTCTATCTAGAAACAGGTTCTCCTTACGCTAAGCGCTTTCGTAGTCTCCTCTTGCGATTGATTGCATTTGGACTTTTTGAAAAGTGGAATAAAGACGTTGTGCCAAGCATGTCAACTACAGAGAAGAACAAAGAAGAGTTAGATGGCTTGGCAATTAGTTACAATAAACTTTTCACATTACTTGTAACTGAACTTCTTCTTGGATTTCTGATTTCTGGCATCTTCTTTGTTGTGGAAATTTTTCTTGCGAATATCAAAAGAAGAGGAAAAGTTTAAAGTAGTGAGTAAGACACTGCACGTACAAAACAAATTTTTCTTTAAAAATGCATTTGCGACAAAGTGTACTAAGAAAAAATTTAGCTACAACTGGTTGATATTGTGTAACACTAATAGTGAAAGAAATTTAATTGTTTTTTTTTATTGACGCAAAGATCGAATATGACTAAAGTTCAAAACACGCTTTTAACAAAATGACCTCAAAGGCTATCTAATGCCTAGTTTCTGATGTGTATTGAAGTCTATTTCTATCTATTTTATCTAGTCTATTTCATCTAGTTTATGTAGGATTTACAGAATATAGAGTGAAAAGGTGTTTGGACTATTGTGAGCTTGTTTTTAATTATATTTAATAGCGTGTTCATAGTATGCGATTGTTTTCCATTTTTGAAACAAAAGTTTAAATTTCACATGACAGGAGTTTAGAAGCCATGCGAAAATTGAGTTCTCCTGAAAAAGAAAAGTGAACTTTTAGAAACGTCTTGAATTTAAATTTTAATGATTTCTGGTATGTCACGTAACCTTTGTTTGTTTGAGAATTGTCTCTAAATTTTTTTACAGAACGGATTTATTTGGTTTGCCTTCTTTGTAACATAGGTGCATAAAATTATTTTGTCATCACTGTAAATTGTAATTATTATATTCGATGGGTAATAAATTAGATCTTATGATGCTTTTGCTTATATTTTTTTAAAACTATTTTATCTTACATGTTAACCTACATTTATATTATAAATAGAGTCTTAGAAGTGTATTTGGTATACCTACGGTGTTTTCTAAACAAAATAGGATGACGAGTATTTTACCCTTGTTTGAAAATACCTTTACAACTTTTGGTCAAAGTGAGATATTAAGTTTTTATATCCTTAAAAGCCCCTCCTTGTTTTTTCTTCTTTTTTCACTAAATTTTTACTAAAATAACTAAGTAATCTTGTAAGTTTTATGCCGGAAAGACAATTTTTTGTCAAAAAAGTACTAGTTCTGAGAAAAAAGCTTTCTCGTTTTGAACATTTTTACAAAAAAGCCGCGTACTCTTTTGTGACAGCTAGTATCGTTCGAGGGAAAAATTAAAAAATTTAATTTTTCGGAAAATAGTTCTCGTGGCCACAAAGACTGATTTGAACTTCATAAAACTTACAGAATGTAATTTTCATGTAAGCACAAATCACGAAAAATATAAGACAAAGCAAACAAATAGGTTAACAATACTCTCTTTATTTTATCCAATATTTTATTAGTCTTGCGAATTTATAAAGCAATTAGTAAAATTACTACCCACTCTGATTTATAAATTATTTACGAGAGCTACTTGACGTAAAGGGACCTTAAAAAAATAATAACAATCGTTGCTTACCATTCGCAAATAGATAAAAATAAATAATTTAATACTTGTTTGTATGAATTTAACTACAATTGCCATAATTTTTCTTTATAGAAAGATGAAGTTATAACACTTTTTTTATTTTTTAGAACTATTATAAAGTTTTACGAAAAGTCAATCTTTCATGAAAAAAAAAACAATCAAATTCTCAATCTGAAAATGTGTTGTAAGAAAATGTCAAAGAAATCTCGCAATTATTGTTTTTAAAAACCTAATCAACTTTTGACCCTTCAAATTGCTTAAGATATTATTTTAAAGTTTTAAATGAAATTCAATAGTAAATTCTAATGTGTTTACAACTGTTAATTTTATTTGTGAATATTATGACAGCGAAATACATAATTGTTCTAACAAATAGAGATTTCAAATGATCTAGGTTGATAATAAAATAAAACTTGATTTCAATTAATAAATAAAAGGTAAGTATTACCTTAATTGTGAGTATACACAAAATATAAATATTCCGAAGATTTCTGAAAACTTTACTAAATTTCAATAGATTTCAAAAGATATCATTGGGTTGTTATATGTTGTGAAAAATCTTAACGTTTTCCAAATATTTTAATTGGTTTCTAAATATTTCCAGTCATTTCGACAGATGCTGAGAGATTTTGCAGAATTTAGCGAAATTTCCAAGTAACTTATGCTATTTCAAAAGAGACTACAGGACATACTAATGGTTTCAGAAGCTATCGAAAATTTTCAAGTGATTGTGATAAATTTTAAATAACTTTAAATTTTTTCAAAAAGTGTTCAACGTTATTTGAAGCTACTCTATAGGATAACAAAGAAATTCGTACAATTTTCTGAGTTTCAAAAAATTCTAAGTCATTTTAAGCAATCTTGAAAGGCTTAAAATGTTTCAAAAGATTACAAATAATTTCAATGATTTGTCAAACCCTCATTTAATACTGAAGCATAAGTATTTCAAATGAGCAAATCATTATTTGTAGGATCTATAGGGGTGAGTGTGATAATGGTGTTAGTGTGATAAAGAGAAAATTTGTCAAGGGAAGCAAATTAGTTATTAACTTCTCTTGTTTAAACATCATAATTATATCTCCTAGTATTTGTCGGAAAGAGTGTCTTGTCATTAGCTGTTGCTTCTTCAACGATCGGTTAATGCTGAACTGAAGCCGTAACTTATAGATCAACCATTTGCCTTAATCAAAAATTCTTCTCTATTTTTGCATTCATTTCATATTATGTTAATGAAAAAAATGTCACAATAAAAAACCGTTTTTTTTTAAATATTATACATTACCATAGCTTCCTTACTCTTTAATAAAATGTATCAATATTATAGGTCAATATATTTGCCTAGAATTCAGGCATCTTTTCCATTCTTGCATTAACTTTAAATTATGATGTTGAGAAAATTTTTGCTATGAAATTCGATTTTTAATCTAATATAAATGACGATTTCTTCCTGACTCTTTAATGAAATAAATTATTATTATAAATCAATTGATTTATCTTGAACCAAGGAGTCTTTTATATTCTTGCATCAACTTTAAATAATGTTAATGAAAAAAAAATTGACTATAAAAAAAAGATTTTCAAAATATTATAAAGTGATAAAGAAAATAAAGTTAATAAAATTTTTTTAGAAATCCTTCGGTCAATTTCAAGATATTGCGGTGAAAATGAGCCCTATAACTTTAATCATTTTATCTGCAACCGTTGTTAAGTTATCGTGTTAACAAAAAAGTGTGACATCCACACGTCCACACATCTAAGCACGCATCCTCACACACACACACACATTCGAATTATAACCTCACTCTAAGAGAAAAGTTAACAAAAAGTGTAAAGTTTTTGATCAAACCTACAATATCCAGCATTATTATAGGAGAAGATAGTTATAAATAGTAATATTGTATTTGAACATCTACGTTTGTTAAATTTTATTTATTATTACCACACTCTGAGTGAAAAGGGGACTGTAAATTAAAAATTAAAAAAAAATACCAACTTCCTATCATTATTCTGAAAGAATATTATTATGTATTAATAATAACAAATTACTTAATAGATTATTTACGGTTAACCTTATGGATTATGCAGTAATAAATTCTTCGAACAGTTTATGTACACATCTTATTGTTACAAGAAATTAGTATTTCACATATCAGAAAAAATTTGGATTTAAAAAAACGCTATTCCATGAATTTTGTAAATTTCGTGAATTTCTTGAATTCCATGAATGCCTTAAATTTGATGAATTTTCTGAATTCTATGCATTTTGTAAATTCCATGGATATCGTAAATTCCATTAAATTCATAAATTCCATGAAATTGGCAAATTCCATAAATTTTGCGAATTCCATGATATCCGTGAATTCTTTACATTTCATGAGTTCATTGAATTCCATGAATTTCATGCATTTCTTGAATTCTATGAATTTCGGGAATTCCACGAAATTTCGTAAAATTCTTGAATTTCATAAAATCCTTAAGTTCCACGAATTGCTTGAATTTCATGAACTCCTTGAAAATCGCAAATTCTATCAATACCGTGCAATCCGTGGCTTGCATGAATTTGACGAATTTGATGAATTCCACAAATTCTATGCATTTAAAGAATTCTATATTGAATTCCATAAATTCCATGTAATCCCTAAATCTTATGTGTTCCTGGAATTCCATAAGTTTATTGAATTCTGAGAATTTCATGAAATCCATGAATTTTATGAATTCCAGGAACTCCAAGAATTCCAAACATTCCTTAAATTCCAAAAATTCTAATAATTCCACAAATTTTATGCATTCCACGAATTCCATGAATTTATTGAATTCCATGAATTCATAAAATTCTTTGAATTCCACGAATTCATAGAATTCTTTGAATTCCATGCATTCCGTGAATTGCACGAATTTTGTGAATTCTCTGAATTTCATGTATTCTACGAATTCCATGATTTCATTGAGTGAACTGGACGCAAAAAATAACAGCTCTTTAAACAGCCAAGGAGCGCCTTGAAGAAAGTGGGGCAAAAAAAGTACCAGTGGATAAATCAATTTTTAGCCTACACTATTCATTCGATTTAAACGTTTTTTTTCTAAGCGAAGATTTTTAAATTTCAAGAAGATTTGTTTTAACAGATTTTTTCAATTGTTTCAAAATTTAAGATTTAACAACAAAGTTTAATTTTATCTTAACTTTTCCAAATGACATTTCTCTTAAGACATTCAGAACGATCGAAGAAGATCTTAAAAGTGTATTACAACTATTTGGAAATGATTCTCAGTTGATTAAAATAATTCAAGAAAATTTTTATTGTGTTAGAAACAAATTGTTGAAGAAAAGCCGTTTTTGGGACTGCCAATATTTAGCTCATTGAAATGATTGAATTTTGTATAAAATTTGAGAAAAATTAACGTTTCATTACCGATTATCAAGAATATATGCTTTTTGGTCATTGTTTGAACAATTTTTATAAACAAATTTACAGTTTGGCTACTTTTAAATAAATAGAATCAAAGTTTGTACACAGAATCAACTAGGTATGTCGTTTTGATGACTTTTTACCATGGTAATTTGCAAATTGACAACCATTATCCAGTATTCAAACAATTTTGAAAGACCTTTTAAAGATTTAAACGAATTTAACGATTTTGCGTTTTATTTAGTGTTTGCTTACTTTGTGTTTTGTTTTATTTTCATACATATATTTAATATTATTATAAATAATTCCTAGTGAGTACTCCGATTGAATTTTTTTTTTACTTTCAGTAGTGATGAAAAATTTCAAAGCCATTTCTGTTTCTTGTAACGGTGTCTGCTGCTAATTTGATAATTAAGTGTCACAAACATGGGTACTTTCGAGTTAAAATTCAGTGAAATTATCAGATATTTTACAAATTTTGAATTCTAAAGATGCAGCCGCCTTGTTCAATTCTTTAAAAGAAAAGTATTATCTTCCAGAAACTTTTGCTAGAGTAAGTAAGAAAGGGACTAATTCAATATTTCATACCTGCTTTTAATAAAAGATTAAAGGCTTTATTTTCTAACAATGATAAGTTTCTGCGTGAAAATAAGTCATGGTTGAATGCTGTGTTTTTTATTTCAGAAGCTTCAACTTTAAAATCTCGAAAGGATAAGAGTTTCAGGAATGCTGAGGAAAACTATGAAAAAGAAGAATTGAATGATTACAAATTTCTATATTGATCCACCTCACCTGCATTATTCAATCCCATAATTTTTTTATTGTAAGACGTATCATATGCGTTTACAAAATACATTATTTTGTAGAAGTGCACAATGCGAATAAATATTAAGGACTTTAATATAAAAAATCTATCCAGCAATATCAACCTATCTATATGCGCTAGAAGTTTTTAATCACTTATCAACGCAGCACTGATCCACATTTTATTACACAGCAAAATTGATATTTTCTACTCTACTAGTTTAGAGAAGCCAAAAAAAGAACAAAGATTAAATTGTAGTTAAAAAACAGACACTAGAAGTGGTGGGCATATGGGCATTATTGTGGCTGTTATATCGTCGAATTTTTCAGAGGTCCAAAATGTTCACACATTAATCATTTTTTTCTTTGTATTTTTTTTTATGCTTCAATTTTTTAAGTGCGAAGGAGTTATAAATCGATTTATTTGGTTAAAAGGTTTAGCGAAATGCGTTACACAATATTTGTTTACATTTTAAGCAATGCTGATCATTAATGAAGATCTATTTCCGAAAAAGAAAAACGAGAAAACACTTTTCGGAGAAATCAAACGTGAAGATTCAAGTATGCATTTTTTTTGCGGAATAAAACTATCAAAGGTACTATCAGTAATTAAATGCAGTTCAAAGCTTCTGGCGCTTCAAACACGACGTTTTTTATAATAATCAGCTCTGTCCAGAACAACAGAGACATTGCAACAAAAATAATTAAACTGATCTTTCAAACAGGTAGTTTTTAACTAAAGTGCTTAGTCCTTTAATTCTCCGATGCAAAAAAATTTAATGGACCCCATAAAGAAAAAATCACTTCGAACTGCTTGGAATAATCAATATCTTGACGTCAATATTATGGAAATCGTTAGGAACCCATACAAGGTGCAATACTTCAATTAATTCCAACACATTTACTCAAGGATGAACAACTTAACAGGAACCGCACTTTTTCTACATAAACCTCAAAGCGTGAATCGTTACCAGCAGTCAATTACAGCTGCGCACATTTCAATATTGAATTCAACACCTTCGGCTATCCAGTGAATTATTTAGGAAATTATGTGCATTTTCCGAATGCTTTTATGATGATGATAAACTAAATTATTATATTTAAAGCAGACGTCAATATGCAGATAAAATAGCTTTTTTTTAGCAGTTACTCAAAAACAAAATTCAAATCACTCTCATCTGGTCAGTAATGTCCAAGTCGGCGAGAATTTATTTTCAGAACATTTAGCAGTTGAATTAGGAATTTTTGGTTTCAAAGATTTTTCACTAAAGATAATTGTAATAAATATATTTGGTTTGCTCACCTCTAGGCGTAGTTCATTGTATTTCATTTGATCGATGTAAACATAAACCATGTAGGTAAATTATTATTAACGAAGTGTCTTGTCGTCCCGAAATTTGAGACGACCAGTACGATATTTTTCATACGCTTGGCTAGTCGTCCCAAAACTTCGGGACTACTAGCCCATACCCTGTTCCAATTTTTCGGGACGATTAGACACAGCCTATTATTGAGCAGGTTGTCAATAATTCAATATTCCACTTCTTACTCAACCGAAATATAATGAACATGGCAGTTTTTACTTTTAAACGCCATTAATCGGTGGCGTGTGCAAGAAGCAGACAATTGAAAATTTTTGAGGTAAAACTAAAAATAAAAATACATAATTGACCCCGGAAATACAATTGCTACTTGCTTTATCTATTTTCCTCACAACATGCCCTTTGATCGGTTGCAAAGGAGACACGAATCTACCAAATTTTTTAAAAGGTATAAAAAAGTACACGGAAGGAAATTCCTCAGCATACCACATGTTGCTGATTATTAATAAAGATATATTTTATGAGGAGGCCAGAATCAAGGCAATTCTTCAGGAAGTCAATCATGTCAATTCATATATGCTCTTTCTTGTGCAAAACGAAACTATTGAGGAGGATATCAGTAATTTAAAGCAGTGGAGAGGGTTGGGTTCCTCAATAACGTTTTTCATGATAATCGACTATGTCCAGAACAACTTAAACATTGTTACAGAAATAATAAAAATGATCAGCAACTTATCCGCATTAACTTAAAAACATGAATCGTTACCAGCTGACAGTCTCAGTTTTACATTATCCTCCACATATTAATATTGAACACAACTCCTCTGGTTATACTATCAACTATTTGGGTAAAGATATTAAGTTCTTCACTGTTTTGGCAATAAAAATGAACTTTGTTGTTCATTTTGTAGAAATGCCAACTAGTCTCTTCGTCGAGAACTTACTTCTAAACAAAGTACATATCCGTCTTATGAGGACAATGCTACAGAATATTGGTAACCTTTTTTTTCTGGAAAATTTGGTAATTGAATCTAGACGTTTTAACGCTTTCTCGCCAATAATGAAAAATCTAGTAGATTCTTATGAATTAGGTTTCTTACGCGCACTAGCCCTAGTTGCTATGTTTTCAGTGATGCTCTGGCTACTAATGTATGTGTTGAAACAGTACAGTAATGACTGGTATTGGTTTTTCACTCTGCAGGTCGTGTTAGGCTTAAAAGTTTCTCAAGAACCTGTAAATTGGAAGGCAACGATAATATTTGCCTATATGGTCATTGTGAGTTTTGTATACTCTTCTAGAATTTATTCTTTGCTTACGAGCAATTATTTGCAATCGGGATCGGAAAATAAACTGAGTACATTGGCTGAACTTGATAAATCAGGACTTACACTTGAAGCTCGTCCGGGGATAATTAGTTGGATGAACAAAGACGTCCAGAACTTGAGCATTGTAATGAAATCGCAGTCTCAATTTTTTAACATCGAGGACTGTGCTCTTCATGCAACCGCAGAAAAAAATGTATGTTGGGTCATGTTAAAAATACAATCGAATTGGTTTGCTTCGCGCTTCAAGAGGGAGGATGGAAGAGCTTTATCTGCAACAGTGCATGAACCTTTTATTATATCAGCAGAAGGGTTCTACCTAGAAACAGGTTCTCCCTACGCTGAGCGATTTCGTAGTCTTCTATTGCGATTGATGGCATTTGGACTTTTTGAGAAGTGGAATAAAGACGTTGTGCCAAGCATGCCCGGGTAAAAATATTTGGTCTTGGTTTCGACTTGGTGGAAGACAAATTCAAGACTCTCAAGTTATAATTTTTGTCTATCTTGTGAGACGGAACCAGACCATTTTTGATGTCTTGGGAGAAAATTA
>JAUELO010006936.1:0-11681 GCA_032357855.1 Amphibolips quercusostensackenii
TTTTATTGAAAATTTAAATCGTTTTCTTTGGGAAAAGTGAGAATATTTAAGATCTGATCATTACGAGAGAAATCTGCGCAAAAACAAGATGCGATCAAAACTTGGTCAATAACTGGATCTCTGGTTATTGACCCCCCAAATTGTGAATATTCGGTGAAATCTGGGAAAAGGATCTCTTATTGAGGGATTTTTTAAAAATCGGAAGTGGTTTAAAGTGTAAATATAAATTATTTTAAATGTGCGGCTTTTTATAAATAAGATTTCGGAGCAGTTTGTGGTTTATATTTGTTTAATGAAAAAAAGTAGCGGTTTTGCGATAAGTTTTTATCGACCCGTTTTTTTTATCTTCCACTTGTTGATGATGAACTCATGCATTCCTCCCGTTTCTTTAGTTTACTCAAGCTTTGAAATATTCTAAAAATGTAATTTTTTTTTTAATTTAGTTTATTTTACAGACGAAATCTCGCAAAATCTTTCCACCGTTTTCAACTTATTTTTTTTATTCATGATAGTTAAATTACCAGTTTAAAAAATTAATTTACAATTGAAACCGCAAAAACGAATTTTCTTCAAAATGGTTAAATTTTAGACCAAAGAGGAATCTAACGAGAAAATTTGTCACAAAACAGTTAAATTATCTTAAAAAAAATTATTTTCACTGGAAAATTAATTTTTTACCAAAAACGGAATGGTTAAGTTTTCAGTTAAGAAAATTAATTTCATACCAAAAAACAAATTTTGAACAAAATAGTTGAATTTTCTACTAAAAAAGATACATTTTTAACTAAAAATGCAATAATTAAATTTTTATTTGAAAAATAATCATTTTTACTAACTAAAAACGAATTTTTGACACAATAGTTTACTGTTTAAGCAATAAATAATTGACTTTGGCCGAAGGATGAAATTTAAACCAAAAAAATTAACTTTCTACCAAAAAAGACGAATTTTAAACCACAAAATATCAATTCTCAACTGAAAACGGAATAGTTAGGTTTTCAGTGAAAAAAATTAATTTTCTACTAAAAAAAATAATTTTCATTAAAATAATTGAATTTTTAACTAAAAATGATCAATTTTCTACTAAAAGTAAAGTCGTTAAAATTTGAGTCAAAAATTTAGTTTTCTACCAAAAAAAAACAACGAATTTCTAACCAAATAATTAAATTTTTAACAAAAAAAGATCACTTTTCAACAAAAAACTGAAGTACATAATTAAATATTAAGTTAAAAAATTTAATTACACTGTGATAATTATTTTTACTAATTACTGATTAGCACTAACTAATTTTACTGAAAAAAATCAAATTTCAACTAAAAATTAAAAAATTAAATTTTTAGTTGAAAAAATTTCATTAAAATAATTAAATTTTAAATTTAAAATGATTAATTTTCTACTAAAAGTAAAGCCGTTAAAATTTGAGTCAAAAACTTAGTTTTCTACCAGGAAAAAAACGATTTTTTAACCAGATAATTACATTTTTAACTAAAAAAGACGTCTTTTCAAAAAAAATTGAAGTACGTAATTAAATATTCAATTCAAAACTTTAATTGCACTGTGATAATTATTTTTACTAATTACTGATTAGCATTAATTAATTTTACTTGAAAGAATCAAATTTTAACTAAAAATTAAATAATTAAATTTTTAGTTGAAAAAATTTCATTAAAATAATTAAATTCTCAACTTAAAATGATTCATTTTCTACTAAAAGTAAAGTCGTTAAAATTTGAGTCAAAAACTTAGTTTTCTACAAAAACAAACGATTTTTTAACCAGATAATTAAATTTTTAACTAAAAAAGACGACTTTTCAACCAAAAATTGAAGTACGTAATTAAATATTCAATTCAGGAATTTTAGTGCACTGTGATAATTATTTTTATTAATTACTGATTAGCACTAATTAATTTCACTTAAAAAAGATCAAATTTTAACTAAAAATGAAAAAATTAAATTTGCAGTTGAAAAAAATTAATTTTCGTCCTTAAAAAAAAACAAATATTTGACAAAATAGTTTATTGCTTAAGCAATAAATATGTAGTTAGATTTTAATGGAAGATGAAATTTCGACCAAAAAGATTATTTTTCTACCAAAAAGACGAATTTTTAAACCATAAAATATCAATTTTGACAATTAATTAATTAAATATTAAGTTTAAAAATTTAATTACTTTGTAATAATTATTTTTACTAATTACTTATTAGCAGTAATTAATTTTACTAAAAAAGATGAAGTATCAACTGAAAATGAAAAAATTAAAATTTCAGTTAAAAAAAATAATTTCCGACTAAAAAAAAAAACAAACAAATTTTTGACAAAATAGTTTATTGTTTAAGCAATTAATATGTAGTTAGATTTTGATGTAAGATAAAATTTCGACCAAAAAGATTATTTTTCTACAAAAAAAAAAACGATTTTAGAACTATAAAATATCAATTTTTAACCAAAAACAGAATGCCTAACTTTTCAGTTAAAAAAATTAATTCTCTTCCAAAAAAAAAAAAATTTTTTCATTCAAATAATTGAATTTTTAACTAAAAATTATTAATTTTTTACTCAAAGTAAAGTCGTTAAAATTTGAGTCAAAAACTTAGTTTTTTACTAAAAAAACGAATTTTCAACTAAATAATTAAATTTTTAACTAAAAAAAATCACTTTTCAACCAAAAATTGAAGTACGTAATTAAATATTGAGTTCAAAAACTTAATTGCACTGTAATAATTATTTCACTAAGTACTGATTAGCACTAAATAATTTCACTAAAAAAGATCAAATTTCAACTAAAAATGAAAAAATTAAATTTGCAGTTTGAAAAAAAATTAATTTCGGACTAAAAAAAAAAACAAACGAATTTTCGACAACATAGTTTATTGTTCAATCAATAAATAGTTGAATTTGATGGAAGATGAAGTTTCGACCAAAAAGATTAATTTTCTACCAAAAAAGACGAATTTTAAACCATAAAACATCAATTTTCAGCCAAAAACGGAGTGCTTAAGTTTTCAGCTAAAAAAATTAATTTTCTACTAAAAAAACGAATTTTCTTTAAAATGATTGAATTTTCAACTAAAAATAATTGAATTTTTTACCAAAAAAAGATAAATTTTTAACTAAAAATGCAATAATTAAATTTTTAGTTGAAAAATAATAATTTTTTACTAACTAAAAACGATTTTTTTAACAAATTATATATTGTTCAAGCAATAAATTTTTGACTTTAAATGGAGAATGAAATTTTAACCAAAAGTATGAATTTTCTACCAAAAAAACGATTTTGAAACCATAAAATATCATTTTTAACCAAAAACAGAATGCTTAAGTTTTCAGTTAAAAACATTATTTCTTTATTAAAAAAAAAACGAATTTTTCATTAAAATATTTGAATTTTTAACTAAAAAATGTTAATTTTTCACTCAAAGTAAAGTCGTTATAATTTGAGATGAAAACTTAGTTTTTTACCAAAATAAAAACGAATTTTAAACCAAATAATTAAATTTTTAACTAAAAAAAATCACTTTTTGACCAAAAATTGAAGTACGTAATTAAATATTGAGTTTAAAAATTTAATTGCACTGTAATAATTATTTTACTCATTACTGATTAGCACTAATTAATTTTACTAAAAAAAAAAAAAACAAATTTCAACTAAAAATGAAAAAATTAAATTTTCAATTTGAAAAAAAATTAATTTCCTATCAAAAAAAAAGAAACAAATTTTCGGCGAAATAGTTTATTGTTTAAGCAATAAGTAGTTGACTTTGGATGGAGAATGAAATTTAAACCAAAAAGATTAATTTTCTACAAAAAAGACGAAATTTTAAACCATAAAATATCAATTTTCAACCTAGAACGGAACGGTTAAGTTTATAGATTAAAAAATTAATTTTCCACTAAAAAATCGAATTTTCATGAAAATAATTGATTTTTCAACTAAAAATGATCAATTTTCTACTAAAAGTAAAGTCGCTAAAATTTGAGTCAAAAACTTAGTTTTCTACCAAAATAAAAACGAATTTTCAACTAAATAATTAAATTTTAACTAAGAAAGATCACTTTTTAACAAAAAATTGAAGTACATAATTAAATATTAAGCTTAAAAATTTAATTGCACTGTAATAATTATTTTTACTAATTACTGATTAGCACTAATTAATTTTACTAAAAAAGATCAAATTTTAACTAAAAGTGGAAAAATTAAATTTTTAGTTGAAAAAAAATTAATTTCCTACCCAAAAAAAGAAACAAATTTTCGACGAAATAGTTTATTGTTTAAGCAATAAATAGTCGACTTTGGATGGAGAATGAAATTTAAACCAAAAAGATTAATTTTCTTCAAAAAAGACGAATTTTTAAGCCATAAAATATCAATTTTTAACCTAGAACGGAACGGTTAAGTTTTCAGTTAAAAAAATTAATTTTCTACTAAAAAATCGAATTTCTATTAAAATAATTGATTTTTCAACTAAAAATGATCAATTTTCTACTAAAAGTAAAGTCGGTAAAATTTGAGTCAAAAATTTAGTTTTCTACCAAAAAATAAAAACGAATTTTCAACCAAATAATTAAATTTTTAACTAAAAAAGATCACTTTTCAACAAAAAATTGAAGTACATAATTAAATATTAAGTTCATAAATTTAATTGCACTGTGATAATTATTTTTACTAATTACTGATTAGCACTAATTAATTTTACTGAAAAAATCAAATTTCAACTAAAAATGAAAAAATTAAATTTTCACTTATAAAAAAATTAATTTCCGTCTGAAAAAAAACATATTTTCGAGAAAATAGTTGAATTTGCAACCAATAGAGATTTTTTAGTCAAGAAAGAAAAAAGTGTAACCAATGTGTTAAATTTTCAAGACAGAAAGATGAATTTTTAACAAAAAAAGAAGAATTTTTAACCATAAAAGATTAATTTTCAACCAAAAACGAAATGTTTAAGTTTTCAGTTATAAAAAATAATTTTCAACAAAAAAACGCATTTTCAACAAAATAGTTGAATATTCTGCTTTAAAATATTAATTTTTAACTGAAAATGGAATGATCAAATTTTTATTTTGAAAAAAATAATAATTTTGTACTAGTCAAAAACGAATTTTCTACAAAATAGTTCTATTTTCATCTAATAAGGATTTTTTAACTAGAAAACTTTCAACAAAACAGTTGAATTTTCAAAAAAAGTTTTCCTTTACCAGGACGATGAAGCTCCTATAAAAAAAAAACGAAATTTTAACCAAAAAACGGTCAATATTGAGTTTTTAGTTAAAAAAATCAATTTTCTACTAAAAATACAAATTTTTTACAAAACAGTTGAATTTCCAACAAAATGGTTAGATTTTTAGTTAAAGAGAAATCTTTAACCAGGATGGATTTTTCAGTCAAGAAAGACAAAAACTCAACTAAATTGTTAAATCTTCAAATAAAAAAAATTCTTTTTCTACAAGAAATTTGAATGAAAAAAATTTACCTAGAAGCTTAATTTTCTGCCAAAAATACGAATTTTCAACTAAAAAGTTCAATTTTTAGCGAAAAACGGATTATTTAAATTTCAGTTAAAAAAATTAATTTCCTACTAAAAATACAAATTTTCTACAAAACAGTTAAATTTACAACAAACTTGTTAAATTTTTAACCAAAAACAAATCTTTAACCAGGATAGATTTTTTAGTCAGGAAAAAAATCAGCTAAATTGTTGAACTTTCAAGTAAAAAAAATTATTTTTCTGCATGAAAATTCCCAGCGAAAAGCGAAATGGTTAAGTTTTTAGTTGAAAAAATTAATTTCCCACTAATGAATAATAAATTTCAAAAAGATCAACTTTTAACTAAAACTGAAAAAGTTAAATTTTCATTAAAAAAAATAATTTTGTACTAACCAAAGACGTATTATCAAAAAAATAGTTTAAGTTTTAACTGAAGAGAAATTTTGTACCAGAAAATTTTTTACAAAACAGATAAATTTTCGAAGAAATTTTTTTTTACCATAAGATTAATTTTCTACCAAAAAAGACAAATTTTTATCAAAATAATTGAATTTTTAACTAAAAAAGACCAATTTTCAACTAAAAATGAATAGTTAAATTTTCAGTTAAAAAAAAAAAATTTGTACTAACCAAAAACGTATTAGCAAAAAAATAGTAAAATTTTTAACCAAAGAGGATTTTTTAACCAAAGAGGATTCTTAAATCAGAATATATTTTTTAGTGAAAAAAATGCAACTAAATTGTTAAATTTTAAAGTCATAAATACAATTTTTCTACAAAACAGTTAAATTTCCGACAGAAAAGTTTGTTTTTTTACCGAAAAGATCAATTTCCTTTCAAAAAAGACAAATTTTTAACAAAAAAGAATCAATTTCCAGCTAAAACTAGAATAGTTAAATTTGTAGTAAAAAAAAAATTTCGTACCAACCAAAAACGAATTTTTGACAAAATAATTAAATTTTTAACCAGAGAGGAATCGTTAACCAAGATAGATTTTTTAGTCAAGAATTGAAGAAAAATCAACCGAATTGTTGAATTTTCAATAAAATTGATCAATTATCAAATAAAAATTAAATACTTAAATTATCAGTTAAAAAAATTAATGTGGTGCAAAATACTTAATTTCCACTGAAATAATTAAATTCACAAGTTAAAAAGATCAGTTTTAAACTGAAAATGTAATAGTCGAATTTTCAGTTAAAAAAAAAATTTTCTACCAACCAAAAACGAATTTTCGTTAAAATAGTAAAATTTTTAACCAAAGAGGAATCTTTAAACAGGATAAATTTTTTAGTCAAGAATGAAAAGAAATTAACAAAATTGTTGAATTTTCAGCAAAAAAAAGATCAATTTTCAACTAAAAACAGAATGGTTAAGTTTTTAGTTAAAAAAATAATTTTCTACAAAAAAAATAAATTTTTAACAAAATATTTGGATTTTCAACTAAAAAGGATAATTTTTCAGCCAAAAATTGAAGTAACTAAATATTTAGTTTAAAAATTTAATTTTACTTTCATTGTTTATTATATTAATTACTAAATAGTACTAATTAATTTTAGTGAAAATAAAATTACTGAAGCTTTGAAATATTCTAAATATTCCATTGTTTTTTTTTCAAATTGAGTTTAATTTATAGACAAAATCTCGTAAAATCATTCCACCATTTGCAACTTCTTTTTTTTTATTCATAATAATTAAAATACCAGTTTAAAAAAATTAATTTAAAACTAATAAAAAAAATTTTCAACAAAATAGCTAATTATTTAAGCAATAAATAGTTGACTTTGGACGAAGGATGAAATTTTAGCCAAAAAGATTAATTTTCTATCAAAAAGTACGAATTTTTAAACCATAAAATATCAATTTTTAACCAAAAACGTCATTGTTTAATTTTTCAGTAAAAAAACAGATTTCCTACTAAAAAATCGAATTTTCAACTAAAAGGGATCAATTTTAAACTAAAAATGAAATAGTTAAATTTTTAGGTGAAAAATATAATTTTGTGCGAACCAAAAACGAATTATAAAGAAAAGGAAAAATTTTTAACCAAAGAAGAATCTTTAACCAGAAAATTTTCTATGAAACGTTTAAATATTCAAAGAAATACATTTTTTACTTACCAAAACATTAATTTTCTACCAAAAATAAAAAATTTTTAACCAAAAAAGAACAATTTTCAAACAAAAACGGAATGGTCAAGTTTACAATGAAAAAAATTAATTTCCCTACGAAAAAACGAATTTTTAACAAAATGGTTTGAGTTTCCAACTAAAAAGGATAAATTTTCAACTAAAAATAAAATATTTTAATTTTCATATAAAAAATACAATTTTGTGCCAACCAACAACGAATTATTAAAAAAAAGTTAAATTTTTAACCACAGAGGAATCTTTTACCGGAAACTTTTCTATGAAACAGTTAGATTTTCAAAGAAAGAAATTTTTTACCAAAAGATTAATTTTTTACCAAAAAAGACGAATTTTTCACCAAAAAATATCAATTTTCAACCAAAAACGGAATCTTTGACCAGGATAGATTTTTTAATGAAAAAAAAAGAATTTAACGAAATTGTGAAACTTTCAATTGTAAAGTCCTTTTTACCAAGAAAATTAATTTTCTACCAAAAATACGAATTTTTAACAACAAAAAAAAAAAAATTTTTAACCAAAGATAGAATGGTTAATTTTTTGGTAAAAAAATTATTTTTCTACTATAAGAAAACGAATTTTCAAGAAAATAATTAAATTTTTGAGTGAAAAAGATCAGTTTTCTAATAAAAATGGTATTCCTAAAGTTTTAGCTAGAAAATAATTTTGTACCAATTAAAAATGAATTATCAAAAAAGTTATTGAATTTTCAACCAGAGGGGAATCTTTAACCAAGATATATTTTTTTTTAGTCAAGAAAAAAAATTCAAACAAATTGTTTAGTTTTCAATAAGAAAGTTTTTTTACAAGAAGATTAATTATCTACCAAAAAAGCGAATTTTTAACCTAAAAATAAAATAAGTTAATTTATAATTTATTTAATAAAGAAGTTAATTTTCTACTAAGAAAATAAATTTTTAACAAGTCAGTCAAATTTTCAACTAGAAAATATCAATTTTTAAATAAAAAATATCAATTTTCAGCTCAAAATAAAATACTTCAATTTTTAGTTGAAAAAATAATTTTGTACTGACCAAAATCGAATGATAAAAAAACAGTTAAATTTTTAATTAAAGTGGAATCTTTAACCAAGACAGATTACTTAGTAAAAAAAAATGCAACCAAATTGTCAGATTTCCAACAAAAAAGTTTTTTTTATGCTAAAAAGATTAATTGTCTACCAAAAAAGACGAGTTTTTATTTTTTTTAAATCAATTTTCAACCAAAAACAGATTGGTCAAGTTTTCAGTTAAAAAATCAATTATCTACAAAAAAAACGAATTTTCAACTAAAAAATATCAATTTTGATCCAAAAATGGAATAATTAAATTTTCAGTATCTTTAACGGAATCTTTAAACAGGATAAATGTTCTAGTCAAGAAAAAAAAACTTGAACTAAACTCAAATTTTCACGTCAGAAATACAATTTTTCTAGAGAACAGTTAAACCTTAAAAAAAAATTTTTTCACTAAGAAGATTTATTTTTATTTTTTTATTTTTTATTTATTTTATTATTTTATTTTATTTATTTTATTTATCAGTTTTTAACAAAAAACGGAATAGTTAAGTTTTTAGTGACAAAAATGAATTTTATTCTAAAAAAACGAATTTTAAAATAAATAGTTGAATTTTCAACTAAAAAGGATCAATTTTTAACTTGAAATAAATCTACCCAATTGTTGATTTTTCTACTAAAAAAGATCAATTTTTAACTAAAAATGGAATTACTGAAGCTTTGATATATTCTAAATATTCCATTGCTTTTTTTCGATTTAATTTATAGACAGAATCTCAAAAAAATCTTTTTACTGTTTTCAACTTCTTTTTTTTATTCATAATAGATAAATTATCAGTTTCAAAAATTAATTTACAATTAAAAAAAAGTTTCAACAAAATAGTTAATTGATTAAGCAATGAATAGTTGACTTCTGGATGAAAGATAAAGTTTCAATCAAGAAGATTAATTTTCTACCAAAAAGACCAATTTTTAACCAAAAAAAAACTAATTTTTAACTCAAAAATATCAATTTTCAACTAAAAATGGAATAATTAAAACCAAATTCTTAAATTGTCAAGTCAGAAATACAATTTCTTTACAAAGCATTAGAATTTTCAAGAAAAAAGTTTTTTTTTACCATGAAGATTAATTTTCTACCAAAAAAGACGAATTTTTAGCCAAAAAAGATCAATTTTCAACCTAAAACAGAATGGTTAAGTTTTCAGTTAAAAATTTTGAACTCAAAGTTTTCTACATAAAACGAATTTCCAACTTAAAAAACATAACTTTTTAACTAAAAGTGGAATAATAAATTTTTAGTTAAAAAAAATTTCGTACCAACCAAAAACGAATTTTCGTCAAAAGAATTAAAAATTGTAACCCAAGAGGAATCTTTAAGCAGGATAGATTTTCTAGTCATGAGTAAAAAAAATCAACCCAATTGTTGAATTTTTAACAAAAAAATTTTATTTTTCCATGAAGATTAATAATTATCTGCAAAAAAGAAATTTTAACCAAAAACGACCAATTTTCAACAAAAAATAGAATAGTTGAGTTTTTAGTTTAGGAATTAATTTTTTACTAAAAAAAAACCGAATTTTTCTCAAAATAATTGAATTTTTAACTACAAAAGATAAATTTTAAACCAAAAATGGAATTGTTTAATTTTCAGATTAAAAAAAAATAATTTTGTACCAACCAAAAACGTATTTTCGTAAAAATAGTTAAATTTTGAACCAAAGAGCAATCATTAACCTGGATATATTTTTTAGTCAAGAATGAAAAAAATCCAACCAAATTGTTGAATTTTCAACAAAAAAGTTTTTTTACCAAAAAGTTTAATTTTCTACCAAAAAAGACGAATATTAAACCAAAAAATATTAATTTTCAACCAAAAACAGAATGGTTAAGTTTTTAGTTCAAAAAATTAATTTCCTACTAAAAATAAAATGAATTTTCGACAAAATAGTTGAATTTTCAACTAAAACTGGAATAGTTAAATTTTCAGTTAAAAAAAATAATTTCTTACCAACCATAAACGTATTTTTGTCAAAATAGTTAAATTTTTAATCAAAAAGGAATCTTTAACAAGAAATTTTCTTACAAAAGAGTTTAAACTAAAAAAGATCATTTTTGACTAAAATTAAAATAGTTAAATTATCAGTTAAAAAATTAATTTTTTGTCAAAAAAGAAGAATTTTTAACCAAATAATTAAACTTTTAACTAAAAAAGATCACTTTCCAATCAAAAATTGGAATAATTAAATCTTCAGTTCAAAAATCAATTTTACTTAAATAAAAATAATTTTCAACCACATTGTAGAATTTTAAACGAATAAAAAAAACTTTTAACTGAAAAGAAAAAGTTAAATTTTCATTACAAGAAAATTAATTTTCGACTAAAGAAAAAAACAGATTTTTGTCAAAAGAGTTGAGTTTTTAACCAACAAAGGTTTCTTAGTCAAGAAAAAAAATCAAGTAGTTAAGGTTTTATTTTAAAAAAATAATAATTTATTTACTAACCAGAAACGAATTTTTGACAAAATAGTTACATTTTTATCAAAAGAGAAGTCCTTAACCAGAAAATTTTCTACAAAACAGTCAAATTAAAAAAAAAAAATTTAGCAGAAGATTAATTTAACTTCTTATTCAAAAATTGTTCAGTCTAAAAACAATTTCGATTTTTCAATTTTTAATGTTTTTAACTTAAAATTCCTTAAATTGGTATAATTTTTAACATTTACCTTATTAATTAATTTTTCAATTTAGAAAATTGAAAATCTTTTTCAAACTTTAATTTTAAATGTTTAAAACACAAAAGATTTCTACCTTGAGTGCTTTAATTTGTAGTTCAGTTTCGAATTTTTTTAATTTTAATGACCTTAAAAAATTGGTACTAAATGGGAAGACAACCAGGAATTTTTTTCCGTAATTAAAACAACCACTCTGAAATTTGGTGAAAGATATAAATTCATATTTGTAAATTGAGAACATAGATAAAAATTGTAGAATTTGAATGCAGTCCTTCTTTATGAAAACATTTTTTAA
>JAUELO010006963.1:0-11681 GCA_032357855.1 Amphibolips quercusostensackenii
TTTCTAAAAGCTTATGCTCCTCGAAAGTGCCAGAAATCAGTACGGTTACTCAGCGGTATCTTTGCAGACACTCTATCCACTTAATATACAGGCCTAGTCCATTCCTCAGCCTAAGTCTGTAGCGATGACCTCCTGTGAGGTGCTTAAGTTCCTGTTTATAGGCCGCGTTTAGCGCACTCTCCTTCTTAGTGCACTGCTCCTGCTAGGCGCGCCCCTGAAGAGTCGCTCATCTTTGACGGTGGATTAGATAAAGGTCCCGGCTCAGAGTCAATGGATGAATCGCGATGCAGTAGCTCTGGTTTACTTATTCCAGGTCTATAGTCCGATGAGACCCTTAAGCGGCGTAATGAAAAGTTTTACTATATTGTCTTTTCAATATTTTTTCATTGTTAAAAATGTTACAGAACTAGACTTGATGATTGGTCGAGTTTTCTGGAACGACTAGATGCAGCCATCGTTTATTATAATTTACTATTCATAGCGTCTCACGTTTCTCTTATTTTTTTATATCATTTAAAAATACCTAGACTTTTTTTCAAGAAACCTACAGGATTTTTGAAAGAATTAAAGAAAATTCAGAAATTCCATTACTTTTGTAATTTTTTGTGAAATCCTTGATTTTTGACTAAATTTACCTGTCCAACAGAATTCCCAGTCTTTTTCCTGATTTCTACGTTTTTTTCAATCTGCGGCCACCCTGGAAATGCATATTCCTATAGAAAAGTTAAAGGAAATAATAAAGAATAGATTAAATTTGTTATTGTGCAAAATTCTTTATTATCGACCCGTCTTTGAAATATTAGACTAGATATTTGAATCTCCAACATTTGTTACACAAACTAGAGAGAGCGTTTAATCAGGTGAAATTCATAAATTCAACAGCAGTGATACACTTGTATAACCATGATAGGTTTTCTATAGTTTTTCTCTCTCTTTGACAAAAATCCAAGCTAATGTAAGCGCTTCTAATAAAAATCTAGTTGCAGACGGTAGGTGGTAAATGGTAGGAGTGAATTATTTTGTATGAAAATCAAAAAAAAATGTAAGTATAAGTAATAAAATAAAAAATAAATTTTCTAGTTGAAACAATAATTGCTATATTTGAGTTCTTTCACGTATTTGCGTTCAGCATGACTAAAAAAGTTTACGAAAAAAAATCCTGGTCACCTCTTACGTTTGCCTGTAGTTGCAGATATGTTTTCTGGTCATCTTTTTGAATCTGAATTAGAAAATTTTAAACTGATTACTAACTTTAAAATATATTCAAGCAATATGGAGCATTAGTCTATAAATAACACAGTCCAAAGCTAAAATTGTCCAACTTGTCAACAGGTTGCGCTACCTTAAAGTGAAATTAAAAAATTATTCACACACTAAATCTACTTAACAATTGTATATTCACATTTTTATAAAGTGCACAGAAAAATTACGAATTTTGACTGGACGTAACTGACATAGAACTCTTCTAATTCAGAATTATCTAAAATGAAAAGTACCACCTTTTAGATTTTTCAATTTAAAAGTCTATTCAAAACTGAAAGCTAATTAATATTAAATACTTTTTGTCAAAAGTTTTTAATTTTAAAGAATTTAACTTCAGAATATGAGAACCCTAGGATCCTAAAAAGTAAAATTAATTTGTAATCCTTTAATAATTTGTTGAATTAGCGTGCTAAATTCTAATTTTTGATATTTTAATATTATTATGAATGCAAATTATCAATGTCTCTGTATAATTATCAATAATTCTTTCTTTTAAAATAACTAATCACAAAAAATGTATTGTTAAATTTAGAATTATTTAAGCATAAAAAATTGGAATTTAAATTTGAAAAATATACGACGTAAGGCTATTAGGAAACTGAATAATGAAACAAATTTAAATTGTTGGTTTTTAATAGATTCGATAATCAATAAAATGAGGTGCTGAATAAAGAATTTTATAGTAACTCGCATCATTATTGCGCGTTTTGCACGCTTGTAGTGTTCTAATAAGAGAGACAGAATAATTTTTAACACAAAATAGAAATTTCACTGATCAACAAAATGTGACATGTGTGCTCATGGAATAAGATATGTCATTTTCAGAGTATTTTTTCGTGCTGAATCCGAATCTGGCCTTAATTTATCTGCAGTTCGTCAGGTTTTCGAGATTTTTTGGTTAGAAAATTTTTTTTTTGAAAAATTACAAGTCGGGAAATAGATTGTTTTAAACCATTCGAAAGATACATAGCAGAGAAGTTGTTATTTTCTACGAAGTTGCTAATTTGACGTCTTACACGTACTTGAAGCGAATCAATGTACTGTATCCAGTATTTTATTGTACCACAATCTCTAACATCTGCAAATTTCACATAACTTACGAACTTTATTATTTTTTTAGTGTTAACAGTATTCAATTCTTTGGATTCTTGAGCAGGTCTTAATTACGCAGGCGTCACACGGGCACTGTACACGTGATACAAAGGATCAGTCGGGGAAAGTGTACACAGCGCATGCGCTACTTCCTTCTACTATAGCCCATGCACAACTCCCCTCTACTATGTCAAATGCAACAGCTCTAAGCTCTCCTGCGTATCGTGCTCCTTGCTGTTTTTATTTCAAGCTATACCTCTGCGAAGTCACATGTATGCTATCTATACTCTAGACCTAGAACTCGTTTCTATTGAACCGCAATTCATTAGCGCTGATTGTGAGCTATCATTTAACACTCATCCTGCAACGATTGCTAAATGGAGTGTAGTTGCAAAATTATACAGATAGCTTCTGCTATGTTTGCAGTGTTTTTGTCCCACAAAAACAAAGACAAAAAATTTCCCTTGCAATGCAAGAAGGTAACGAGATTTTTTTTAGTTTAGGGCCGAAAATAGAGAAAAATATTTAATACCAAACAGTTGCTGCTTGACTTGCGGTATTTCATTGAGGTCACTATATCAAGGGAATTCTATCATATCTGTACTTTTTCTTGCCCTACTTTTTGAAAAGAACCTCTGAACCATATCGATAATTTTTCTATCTGTTTAACAAATATTAATGGCTACTTATTATTATACAAGCACTCCATAATTTACACTAATGTTTTTTCCGTGACAAAAGCTGCGTCTGACCGTGGAGAGTATCTCCCGGTTAATTGCACAAAACGCAAAGCAGAAGAATTAATTATTCTGACAAAATCAAACTACGGAACATGAGCTGACCAAAAACTTGACACAATTATGTAATCAAAAAGAATTTAATGATTTGATTAGAGATCTAAATTTATCTAAAAATAAGGCTGAAATCTCAGGCTCTAGACTCAAGAAAAAAAAATTTGCTTGAAAGAGATGTAAAAATCTCTCATAATCAAAATTAATAGAAAAATTTTACACTATTTTTTTCTAGTTAAGATATTCTCATCTGTTGCAACAATGTAGATAAACTAAAAAAGGCCATTGGTCATGAATATTAACCAGAGAATTACCGTTTATTTATTGATTCGAACAAAGACAGTTTGAAAGATGTTTTTTGCACAACGGAAATGAATATTCATTAATACCCGTTGCTCGTGCCACCAATATGAAGAAGTGCTATAATGCCATGAAACTTCTACTTGACAAAATAGATAATCAGCTACATAGATAGTTTATTAGTGGTGATTTGAAAGTAATAAAAATTCTCTTCGGATTACAATCTAGTTACACAAAACATTGTTGCTTTCTATTCACCTGAGACAGCAGACCACGAGACATGTATTACAATTTTAAAGTTTAGCCAGCGCGACATCCGTTAAAACCTGAAAAGATAAACGTATTTTAAAAACCACTGGTTGATTTCCTCTAGATCTTTCTGCCAGGATTACATACAAAGCTTGGGATCGTAAAAAATTACATCAAAGCGATCATAGAAACGGAGAAGCAGGTCTTCTTTTTTTGAAAAGGAAATTCCCTAAGTTCAAAGGAAATTCCCTAAGTTCAGTGACTCAAAAATTAAGAAGGGAGCTTTCATGAACCACAAATCCGACAACTGATGCTAGATGACGATTTTAAAAAGATCTTGACTAAAAATAAGCAACAAACATATTTGTCAGTGAAAGCTGTTATAGGCAATTTCTTAGGAAAAAGGTACAAAGGTAAGTGGAGTGTGAACGCTCTAGCAGACTACTGTTGGAATTTCATGACTGATGTACCAAATGCTTAACATCGTCGATCATGCAAAAGGAAAAGTTTCTGATCACAAGCAGCAATTTAACATCATCTTTCAACAAAAGCTACTAACATGAAGCATGGATATATTGAAGACGCAGTACAATGATTCGCTTCAAGTACGTGTAAGCTGTCAAATTGGCAACTCCGTAGAAAGAGACTTCTTTGCCATGTAGCTTTTTGTACGGTGATAGCCGGAACCCTGACTTTTTTTTAAATTTCTTCAAGATTGAAAAACGAAGAGAATGATAGCTAGAACAGTAATTGAAAATGCATCGAAATTATATATTGATTTTCATTGAAAAAGTTTTTCACGGCATTCTGTCTCCTGATTTCTAATTTTTCAAAACAAATTTTGATAAAAAAAATCTTGAAAACCTGACGTGCTGCAGAGAAATGGAGGCCAGATTCGTATTCAGCACAAAAAAAAATCTTTGAAAATGACATGTCTTATTCCGTGAGCACATAGGTCACATTTTGTTAAGCAATGTTTCGAATGATTGTGTATTACTTTGTCTTATTTTTCTTATTTGTTTGAAGGGTTATACAAATACTTTTTTTTAATAATCCTAGAAAACTTCACACAGATTTTCACAAATTTCAGATATGTAAAATGAAATTCCAATAAAAAAATTTTAACACAAAAAGTTGAATCTCCCAAATATCATTTATGTTTAATGCTTTATATTTTGAACCAAAAATCTGAAATATCTTCCGAAGGAAAATGATTTTTTACAAAAAAATTTATATTTAATCACAAAGATATTATTTTTACTGAAAAAAGTTCATTTTTTACCAAATAGTTTCTTTTTTACAATTAAATATATGAATTTTTTATGGAAGAGATTGATTTTCCACAATGAAAAACAAATTTCTAACTGAAATTCAAATGTTCGACAAAAAATAACTCTTTAACAAAGTAGTTGCAAAAGTGCTTACTGTGATCAAACTTTGCACTTTTATCGCTTCATTCTTATCTATGGAATGATAAGATTCTATTAAATACATAGAAGCTTTATTTCTTGACAAAACGTTATTTTAAACTTTTTCGCATTCAATTTCATTAATTATTATTTTAATGATTCAAAAAAAATGTTCAGTATTAAGATTACTCATAACAAGAGGCTTAGCATTATCTATGAGACTGTGGACTACTTTTAATTATGTGACGCTATTATCTAATAAAGATAAAAAATGATTTTTATTATTAAGCCGCTTTTTATTTGTTGAACCGCAAAAGATAACGCTTGTCTGATAGATGCGGGTTAATTTGATTGTGTTACTCAAATACTGATAAATTTGAAATATTAATATTTTTTTATCTTAAATTAAAAATTTTTTGCATTCAAGAAACTTACATACAAAATTAATAGTTGAAAAAATTTAGAATTTTGAACGTCTAGAAATGGTCTGATGTTTCATAATCAAAATTGATTAATTCTAGACGCTATTAATTTAAATTTGTTTAGTCCTTATGAACATTAGGTATCTATTTTGAAATTCCTTAATGCGCAAGAAATACTAAAAGACATAACAATAACATTTTTGAATCGAACTCTAAGTGACAAGATTATTTTCAATACAATAATTTTTCAATTCTTGCACATTTATACTAAATAAAAAAAAATTTCATTAGTTTATCGCATACAAAAATATCTGGCTAATTGTGTACAAATTATACGGCAGCGACTCAAAGAAAAAGATGAAAATGGCCTGTTTTTTTATTTAAATTATTCATAAAAAATCTAAAAGTAAATTGTTGACAATATTATGCAGTCAAGAAAGATTGATATGATATTAAGGTACGCATAAAATAAAACAATATTTTTATAGCAAAGGGGATTAAAATATACCATTTGTTAAATACGAAAAAACTGATCATACCTAGAAATCTATTAAATCCCCTAAAACCTTTAAAGACTTAATAAAATCTACGAAATTTAAAAGATTTTTTAAATATTTTTGAATTTGTTTAAATCAGTTAAATTTCAATTATTATTTTGTGTCTCTCGAAATCGTTTATTATCCCTTAAAAGTTCTTGAAATCTTTAAAGAAAGCAAAAATTCATTAAAAAATGTGTAAATCATTTAAAAGCTCTTAAAACGCTGGAAATCTTCAAAATACTTTAGTCTTCCTGAATTCTCTGAGGTGCCTTGAACTCGCTTAAAATCTTTGAAATAGATATAAATACCTCAAAATTCAATTTAATTATATTTACTTTTCAAAATTCACTAGAAATATTATCAAATCATTGGAAATCCGACAAAATTTTTAGAAATCCATTGATATTTCTTTAAATCTCTCGACATTCTTGAAAATTTCTAAAAATCCCGAAAATGTTTCGATATATTCGAAATTCTTTAAAATCTGCGAAAATATTTCACAATCTTCTAAAACAGATTAAAGTTTTAAAAATTAGTTGAATTATTGTAAAACTCTATTTTTGTGGATAGTAAAAATACAATTTTCCTAAGAATCTTAAAGAAATTAGGAGAAATTTTGGAAATTTTCAGATATGATGAATCAAAATATCAACAACAAAAATCATTTAAAGTTAAATAGTAAAATGTGTAAACACAAATTCTTAACACAAAATTTGACCATTGATTTTTTGATCCAAAGAGATATTTATTTTGAATAAAAAGAGATGAATTGATTCAAAAAAGATAAATTAGAAAAAAATTTAAATCCTCAAACAATAGATCAATACTTAAGCAATTTCTTATTTGATAAAAAAAGTAAGTAATTTACAGAAAAGACGTATTTTCTACAAAAAATATATATTTTCGAACCAAAAATATAAATTTTTCACGAGAAAATTTTTTTTTACCAAATAATTGGAATTTTCTAGTCAAATACATAACCTATCCATAAAGAAGCTTGATTTTCAACTGCAAAAACAAATTTTTAAATGAAATGATAAAATTTGACACAATTGAATAACTTTCTTACTAAGTTAGTTACCTTTTAACCAACTTATTATATTTTTATTTTTATTATAGCCTTATCTATTTTTTATAACAGTTGATATTTCAATTCAAAAAAATTTTAGTTTAAAATAAAAACTGTTGAGTTTAAAAAAAGCTTCTACAAAATAGTTCAGTCCTTAATTTAGAAAAGACTTTTCACCCATAAGCTAAAAAGATTAATTTGCTGCCGAAAAAGAAATGCATTAATCTAAAAAGACAAATATCCAACAAAATATTTAAATTTGCACCAAGAAAAGATTGTTTAGTCTAGAATAGAAAAAAATTAGTCAAGTTATAACTTGGAAGAAAAGAAATTGATTGGAAAATCATAATTTTCAATGCTAATTATTTTCTTATTTTATATTTGTATTTGCTATAAGGTTATGTGAATAAAATTACCCTAGATGTGTCTGAAAAATTCAATGATGTTTTAGAAGATTTTAGATATGTCGTAAAAGTATATAGAAAATTTCTAGAAATTTGTTTTATTTTACAGGAATTAAAAAAATGTCAGAAAAAATGCAAGTAGCTTAAAAGGTCAAATTGAAAAAACTGCCTTTTAATATTTTGTTCTTTCTTGATTATTTAAAAATTATTTTTCATGCTCTTCTGATCTTTTAAAATTCTTAAAAAGCTTTTAAAGGTTCTTGTTTTAAAAAATTCAAAAATGTATATAATATTTTATATAAAATTATATTTTTTTCCGATTTGTTTTCAAAATTTTGTGATCTTGCAAAGTTGGAAAATTTTTTTTTCAAATCTTCAAAAATGTAGATTTTGTTTTAATTTGTCGGTAACTATAATTTTTTGCTTACATCTACCGTATATTTTTATATTGTTTATAAAAATTATAGTCTGGTAGCAAAGCGTCCAAAACAGAATTATCGTTCATCATAAAAAAAAAAAAAATAAAAATTTTGTCTTCATTCCATTATGTTAAGGAACATTAAAAATAATTTTAAGACTTACATAGAATCACTTTCACTGGAACCTGGAATGATGACGGGTCTTGGACATTGCTCGCAGTAACCTCTTCATAAATCTAAAAATTCCTGACGTCAACAGTCTGTCGCGTGTAAATTATTTCCTGATATTATGCAACATACGCGCGTGGGTGCCCACCCACTGCCCCTTTGCCGCTACGCTTCTGGTATTTCACGTATCGTTGTTCAACCCTCTCTCGGTCCCGCAGGCTCTAAATCACCCGTCGCAAAAATTCTCAGAAAGGCATGTGCTAGGATGCCTTAAATCCGAATCCTAGTGTATTTTACAATTTCGATTTACTGAATTGATGGTGCAGAAAATTCCTAATTCTTATTAATGGATGTATACATATGACCTATTTTAATATGGTCAAGGCGTTATTAATAGAATCTTTCTGCATTTATAAAATCTTTAGTCAGAATATTATGGACAGAATTCTTGCCTTTATCATCAAACAATTACGAAAATACGCTTTTTAAATTCAAATTCCTTATTTGGAGAATACGATTTAAAAAATTCCAAAAAAAATAGAAGAACAAACTGAAAACAGCTACTTCTAGTCGTATTCTGTTTCTAAAAAAATTTTATTTATTCATCTCAGAATTTTCGCAGAAGAATAATTTTGCAGCATGTAACCTTTTTTGAGAATAACACAGTTGCTCTTTCTTTTCATTTACTTGCACGGGTTAGGGTGGTGAGGTGCGCTAACACTCGCCCACTCAAAAATCCAGTGTGATCCACTGATTTTATCCCTGAATTTTCAATGCAACATCGCATGCGAAGAACATTAGAAATGAGAACGGAACTAAATTCACCACAGAATCATGTGTTTAATAGACTCTGAGAAAACATAAGATAAAAAAGAATCTCAGCTTATATAGAATTGTTGTTTCAAGAGCGAATTCTTGTTTCAAGATACTAGCATTCAATAAGTAGAATTCACGAATTATTTACTATTTAATTGAATCTTCAAGCAAATCAAGAGTTTTAAATTAAATTTAAAAAAAAGTTGTGATAATTTTTTTTCGCATTATTTTAGAATACGCGGAATTTGAGAATTAACCAGCAACACTTGATAGCGACTATTTTTCTGCGTCTTATTTTATGAGCGGGTAAGTGACGTTTTAAACACCTTTTCCAAACAGATTTAATGTTTTTTTTCTAGCAAAAACAAAATTTTAATGAATTCTGTAACTTGTGATGTAATTTTTAGACAGATGAATATAATTAGATATGCATTTGCGAGATAATTATATTTTGTTAAATAATAAAACAGCATTGAATCTGTGAAATGTATTTTGGTACAGAATTAATTTCTTTAGATGAAAATGCAACTATTTTATTTCTGGTTGAATATTAATATTTTGAAATGAAAATTATCAATTACAAGGTTTTTTATTTTGAAATACACAGAAAAGTATATTTTTGCAATTTGGAAAAATACGATTTGCCTAGTTACCTCTAAAAAACATCATAATTTGTCCCCGAGAAATTTCGCGACATCAAGCGTTAAAGCTGCATGATTTAAATGGATTCAATGTTTGCCTTAAACTTATCAATTGGTTGAAAATTAGAAATTATTGATGTGCCTTGTTGCATTGTGACTGGACCCAAATGTGGCATACCGCAAATATGACTTGCTGGATTTTCGCCAATGTTGTGTGAACGTTAAGTTTTTCCGGACAGAAAATGACGCAATGTGAATTGCCAAAAGTTTAAATGACTTAACCTCAAAATATATTTGTGGTCTAGGACCATAAAAAAATTACACCGGTTGAGATAAACACACTCTCTTTCTTAACATGATTTATGAAACACAAATACTTAAAACTCAAAAAGATAAGTCTAGCGCCTGAAACATGAGATAAGAACAATTATTTCTTATATATTCGCTAATTAAACACCTGAATATTTATTGAATACATTTTTAACCAAATTCTTGAGAAACGTATTAATCAGTTTCTACCTTAATTCAAAAAAATGGTGATCGATTCTACTCTGGTCTTTATCACGGCGCTGATTCTAGGTTCTTTAGGTATTTATAATACTACAATATGTACTATGAAAAGATCTGGAAACATTATCAAGCTTCTCGTTAATTACGATTTGTCTGACGTACTCTAAGTCTATCTCGAATGGTATTTCTTTTAAACTTTAGTTAAGTTTTCACGAAATAAACACAAATTCAATTTAAATGTATTCTAGAAAGATACAGAATGTATCTGTTATGAAAAAATGTAATTCGCAGGACATTCCCTATTGATACAGTATTTTCTGGAATTTTAAACTCAGAAAGTACATAGAGTTAAAGTAGAAGCTGAATTAAGGGAATCAGCATACCATAGGGTCCTGTGCCATTTTCTTTTCGCAAAATCTAATAATAAATTAAAAAAAAAATTTTTTTTATCAATTAAGCAATTCAATAGCTAGTAAAAAATACTTTTACGTTTTTTTCAGATAAATTTTTAAGCACTGTCAAAATCGTCAGAATAAGGGCTAAGTGTTTATTGCCTTTAAATACGAAAATTTTCACAAATCAATAATAATTTCGCATCGGTACAAAATTTGTACATCAGTTTAGACCCAGATATCCTTATGTTTTCGTTCTATGCTTACGTTCATACTTCTCCAACATTTAAGATTCCTAATTTCCTATAACGTTATATTTATACGCGTGGTAGAAATTCAAAAGTTTCGGACTGCCAGAATTATGCATTCTATGGAAACATTTTAATTTTTTACGCGCATATTGTGTACATTGATAGACGAAAGTCTCATGATATTTGGGATAGCAAAACGGAGAATGACGCATTGACATCGAAATAGGGGCAAATTTCCTAAAATCATCAAGTTTTTCAAATAGGAAATTTGTAAGGCTGCACAAAGTCATTTTTGCTTTGTAGAAATTCTGCTACATTTCTGTATAAAAGCGCGTTGCATTCTGCAATATATAATTTGAAATAAAACTTCTCTACGTTCCTTGACGAATAATTTTTTGCTAATATTAAGAATCCAGCTTTCGATAAGTTACCTAGTGCAATCTATTATTATTGTGCATACTTAAAAAAATAACCCTTTGTTCATTTTTGCAGATTATTGTTTCCCGTTTGAGTGTTTACCTAATGGTGAGCCTATTCCTGCCGTTCCTCGTGGCGAATCTTCTTCATTAGACAAACAACTTTCTAATGACAGGTCTCCTCCTCCAGACAGATCTTCTTCTCGAGTTAGGTCTCCTTCTCCTGCTGAGCATTCTCCTTATGCTAGGTCTAGATCTCCTGCAGCTAGGCTTATAACTCCGCTAACCAGAATTGACTCTTCTTCTGCACTTCAATCTGAACTTGACCAATTTAGACCTATTCGGCTTACCTCCTATAAGAATCCGCGTTGGGTATTCGAACTTCGAAGATACACTTTTCCTGCAAATACACAAATTCGATTACTTGGGCAAACAAATGTATATGCACCCATGCCAAACAATGAACAAATTGTATTATCAACAGTCGATTGTGACGTTTTTGCAATATTGGAGACAAATAACGTACTTGC
>JAUELO010006973.1:0-11681 GCA_032357855.1 Amphibolips quercusostensackenii
ACCTGAAGCAAAAAATAGTTTCTTGCAATAAATCGTTTAAATTAGAGAAACGATCAATCATGTGCCATAACGCATTCTTAATGAGTTTCACTGGTGATACACCTCATGAGACAAGAGCTGCTGGATTTCTTCTACCAGACACGTGTCTTTATTGACAGACATCTGTCAGTTGCTGAATTTGTGTCATTCGATTGCCAATAAGTGTGATCAAACGTTTTCGTTCAGTCAGCCATGTATGCTAGAACAAGTTCGGAAACTGTCCTGAACCACGATGGCATACAGACCTTGAATGAGCTTGTGACTTTCTGGAAAAGTTCTGCTAGCAACACTGTCGCGCAGAGCTTAAGGCTGGCAAAAGTTCTTTGTTTTAAGAATGCTCTTTGCGACTTTTCACGCAGTAGTCTAACCGAGCTCTTTCCTAAATGATTGGTGGCTCGGATGCAGATGCAAGCACCGTATGCCTTTTCTGATGCACCGTAGAAGCCATAAAGTTACAGGTCCGTGTAGTTGCCATTGATGACTCGCCTGGGTATCCTGATATTGTTGAGAACACTTAGGGTTTCTCGATAACGTTCCCACGGAGTCTACATTATGGATTAAAACTGCTTTATCTCAGTCAAACTTTACCTGCCAAAGTTCCTGCATGATAATTTTCACTGATTGAACGGATGGTGCAAGCAAACCTAGAAGATTAAAGATTTATGCAGTTTCTAAATGAATAGATCTTTTTGGGATTTTTTTTGATTTGGCTTTATCTTTAAATTATATTAAAATGTATCAGCTGGCGGATGTCACCTGATTTCCAAATTTTTTGATTTTTCTGGTCTTGCAAAGTCTACCATCTCTGTTTTGGTAATCTCACATTGAGCTTCCCCTGATAACAAAATAGGGTAACAATTGAGAGATTATTTAATGTCCCAAATTTTTTTAATCTGCGTATCTAATCTGGTGGGGCTGAAATCGCACATAGCGCAACAATTATCTAAAACGATAAGAAGATGACCTGGTATAATCTAACCTATTTTCGTCTTTTGTGACACTGGAAGTCCTTGATCTAGTTTCATTTGTCCCACGCAGATCAGGTCGCAGAAGAGGCCAATCCCAAAGACTATGTCGACCTGGCCGCCTGGTTGGTACTCTGGATCCGCTAATTTAAGGTAAGGTGTTATGTCCCAAGGCCGATCTACCTGTGTCAGGACTGGTAGGTTTCTTGTGACCTCGTCCATGACCAAGAAATTCAGGTTTACAGCATATCCGTTGAACCTGGAACCAATGGTTGCTCTAATGCAGTAGGTGCTCTGAGTGCATGTGCCACCTATTCCACCGATCTCGATGTTTTGCTTGTAAATTCATAATTGCAGACCTTCATTTAACCTTGCTGGCATGAAGCTTGAGGTCGAATCGCTGTCCAGCAATGCTTGACACGTGTGCGATCTGACGCGTTGATACAGGACGTTGATAATGGCTGATCCCAGAAGCGCTTTGTAGCCTGACTGTGATGCCAGCACTGTGACGACAGCTGCATTTGCCACTGATTTGATTGTACCTGGAGATGTAGTGCCCCGTGCATTAGGTGGCCCTTCGTTTAAATGCAGTATTGTATTGTGCGATGGAATGCAGACTCTACACGTGCCCTTACATTCGTTGCCTGGATGAGTCTTTGTCAAACAATTGAGACAAAGTTTCATTGCTTGTGCTTTTTGAATCCTCTGCCTTGCACTAAGACTTCTTAACTCTGTACATGCGTATAAAGGGCGTGATTTTCAACACTTGTGGAATCCGTTTGATTGTGCAACGTTTGCTTGTGACTTACTTGACAAAAATCTTGCAGATTTGTTGAATGGTTCACCTTTATTTCCGTCGCTGGATAAGAATAGATTCGATTTTGACAGCATGCTTAAATCTGCCCTATAATTTGCTTCGAGTGCCCCACACATGTGTGAGAGGAAGTCTTGCAGATATTTCAGAGTTGGAACCTTGTACTCATCGCTTCTTATCTCCTATTTACGAATAGAGATCTTCTCAAGATTCTCTGTGAGAATCTGAATAAGCATCGTGTCCCATGTATCTACTAGCTCTTTGAGTGCCTTTAGGGCCTCAATGTGGCGGTGTGCCTCTTTGATTAAATAGCAAAACTAGGTGTCTGATTCCGTTCGCAAACACGGCAGTCTGTGTTTCGCACGCGATTTTTTATGCGAATTTGTGATTATTGTCGGTTATTTTCAATTATTGGATTATTTTTGCAGCATCTCCTGTAAGTGCTTAGCGAAGATGATACAATTTCACTACCTTTGTCACTGGAAGTTGATCATGAAACATGGAATACAAGATGTCGTGGAAGGATTCCAATTGTTGGTAGTTTCTGTCGAAAGTCAGCAGCATCATTTTTGTCAAGTTGAGCATTGGGTTCGGTTGTGAAAGTACATGACTGTGTGTACTTGGTATATTCGTCCAGCTTTGTTTGTATGGAGTCAAATACGTCATACAGAGCTAAAACCTTGGTTAGGTGTTCCTTCAATTCGTCGATAGAGTCCGTAGGAGTGAGACTTTGTATGTAGGTTTTTGTACAAGTTAGCTGAGCCTTAAGTACTTTTTACGACTGACAAGCTGATCGCGAGTCAACATGTTGACTGTGGTACAGGCACAGGAGCTCTGGTTCAGTCTAGTGTTCCTCTCAGGCCCTCGTGAATCGTGAAGAAACCTTGTTTGAGTTAAGTGTAGATTGCTATTTTCCTGTGTGTACTACCCTTCCAGTGTGGCGGCTTTAGTCGGTGGGTGCTGTCCACCACTACACTCACACACAGTTCGTTTATGAGAGACGCTTGCCTAACTGACACTAACACACACACACACAGATTCCTGATGCACTCTCACTAATTTTTACACTGTTTCTTGTTTTTCAATTGTTTTTTTACAAGATCACTTACACAATTAAAAAATAATTCGTCTTGCAGGACCATGTTTAAATAAAGTGAAAATGTTGTTCTACTTAATTTCTTCTAATGATTGAATACACGAAATGAAAAAAATGCTTCACTGACGATAACATTGATTTATCAATCAAAAACACGTAAATATTTGTGCACAGTAAAAGAGGTTGTTAAGAACAAAATATTTTAAAATTGAATGGTGGAAAAAAAACAATGAAACGTATAAAAATATCGTTGATTGTGAAAAAAGGCAAAAACATGGGCGTGCTACTGAAGCACGAAGAGCTAACTGAAGCCTGTTAAAGGGTTCGGGCTTACCCTGGAAAGTAGGGGTGCGAATGACGTCCACTGACTAACAGGACCCGCAAGAAAGTGCACCCAAAAACTTTTTATTCTTAGCTTAATAGAGAGAAAATATTTTGTATTGAGTGAAGCTCAAACAGTGCATTAAGGTGGTCCAAAAATGCATTACAATTTTTTTTCGAATTCTTATGCATATTAACACGTATTTCCGATTAAACAAATAAAAGATGTTTTCGTAAATTTGCTTCAGAATCATCAATGTTATTTGAATCAAGTTGAAAATCAATATTGCTTTTTACAATTAAACACACCTCCATAAGTCTGTTTTATAGGGTCCCGAAAAAACTTCATAAGTGAAAAAATGGATTTTGCGAATTTAGGCGCTTATTATGGCTTTTTTCTGGTTCTTAAATAATAATTGTTTTAATGCATAAAACACTACTTTATACTTATAATTAAATGTTCACATAAATTGTTTAAACAATTATTATTGTTTTTGAAAATTTCCTCTTAGAATAGAGAAGAAAGTTGCAGTTTTTTTAACACTTTACCACTTTTTATCCAATTTTTAATGAAAGTGAGGCAATAGTTAATTAATCTTCTTCTCAAAGTTTTTGCTTTTTCTACGCTGTTCAATTAGAGTAACTTAATAATTAATTAAAGTTAACAAAATTAATTGTTTAAACAATTCGCTATAATTGTGTATAATATTCAATTTAAATAATGGTTGAATGTTGCGGTTTTTTCTTTAATGTTTAACTATTTGTCCACTTTTTACTAAGAAAAAGGTAATAATTAATTCAATTTATTAAAATAATAATTTAAACAAATTTGTATTGTTTACACTACCGTCGGAAATTGTCAGCACGATTGGCGTAAGCACTTTTAAAAAATCACTGCTGATTTTGAATAACGATAACTTGGTTGAAAAAAAAGATAGGGCATTTTTTTTAAACAGTTGAAAAGCTTATGAAATTTCACGTCTAGCTGTGCCTAACAGATATATTTTTTGCCTTCCAAAGAGAGTATGGCACGTGAGAAGTTTAAAAAAAATTCAAGATTTTCTCAAATTTTGTACCTCGTCTTCATCTTTTAGCATGACTTAGAAAAATTGTTTCAAGAATCTAGAAGTCCTACGAGATGAAGCCTAAAATCTTACCTTTAATTTAAGCCAAAAAAAAACCTCAAAAATCTGAATAGGTTCCCGAGATACGATTAAAAATGTTCAATAGTATCAGATTTGAGTTTTCATTGGTGATCAGGGCTCTCGGCCGGTCTACTGCTCGCCTCCTTCGTTGAAGCAGGAGCGAATAGGCAACGCACCGAGGTGGCGCTTAAGTAGGGCCTTCTTATACTTTTAATTCTGTTTATCAGTAATTTTTTTTTGAAATTATTGTAAATTTTTAAAAATATTTTTGTAATTTGTAATTATTTACAATTATTTTAATCCAATATTATCCCCATATTAACTGATAAAATGATGATAAACAGTTTTTTTTATTTCTTAGAATTTTTATCAACTAGAATATTAATAAAAATGTAGATGTTTTTAAGAGAGTAAACTATTGTTCAAACGAACTGCACATCTAAATTCTCAATAATTTATTTATATGAAAAAACTGCTTATCATTATTCTATTCATTAATATGGGGATAATATTGGATTAAAATAATTGTGAATAATTGCAAATTACAATCAATATTTTTGAAAATATACAATAATTTAAAAAAAAATGACTGATGAACAGAATCAAAAGTATAGGACGGCCGCGCTCAAGCGCCACCTCTGTGCGGCCTATTCGGTCCTGCCTCAACGAAGGAGGTGAGCAGCAGACCGACCGAGAACCGTGATCGTCGATTAAAACTCAACTTAGGCACTATTGAACATTTTTATTCGTATCTTGAGAACCCATACGGATTTTGCAAGTTTTTTTGGCTTAAATTAAAGATAAGATTTTAGGCTCTATGTCGTATAATTTCCAGATTTTTGCAACAATTTTCCTAAGTCATGCTAAGAGTTGAGTTCAAGGTACAAAATTTGAGAAAATCTTGAATTTTTTATTAAACTTCTCACGTGCTACACTTTCTTGAGAATGTCAAAAATATATCTCTTTTTTCAACCGAGCTATCGTGGTTCAAATTCAGCAGTGATTTTTTAATAGTGCTTGCGCCAATCGTGCTGACAATTTCCGACGGTAGTGTGTAACTATCGTCTTTTTTATCATTGCTAGATAGTTGCTTGTTTTTCTTAAATGTTTCCCTTTTCACTCACTTTTTCATATTGAAGTAATAGATAATGCAATTCAACAAACATATTTGTTAAAACAATTAACTAATGCTTATAACTGTCTTTTTTTTTAGATAAGTGTTTAAAAGTTGTGCTTTTTTCTGAACTCTTAAACTTTTTGTCCACTTATCACTTATGGAGGTAATAATTTAATGCAAGTTGACAGACATAATTGTTTAATTAATTTAGTATAATTTGTAACTATCTCCTCTGGAGAAAATGCTAGAAAGTTGCGGTTTTTTCTAGAATCTCAAGCTTTTTTTTTGACTTTTCAGTTAGAAATAAAAAATAAATATAAATATTAATTTTAGCAAAGAAGCTCTCAGTAACTATTTCAAGCAAAATTTACATTTAATATGATCCATATAAGACATTTGAAAAATATTTTAAATATGTTTTATTTATAAAAAATATGTTCTAAAAAAAGAAGAAGATAGGTTAAAATATGATTCTCTCTTATTTTTATTTATCATTTGTTTATAACAAAATAGGCAAAGCAAAGTTAAACATTTAGGAAAAACCGCAATTTCTCAGCACTTATTTAAGAGAAGATAGTTATAAAACAATATATGTTGTTTAAACAACTATTTTAGTAACTTTTATTGATTATTACCTCGCTAAGTAAAAGGTGGACAACAAATTAAAAATTTAAAAAAAAACGCAATTATCTGGCATTATTATGAATGAGGATAGTTATCAACAATAATAATTTGTCTAAACAAATATTTTTGCTAAATTTAATAAATTATTATTAAATCACTTCAAGTGAACCACAGACAAATAGTTAAAAATTTCAACAAAAAAAACCTCAACCTGCTACTATTAAGAAAAGAGATTATTATTAAAAATAATAACAAATTCTTTTTTAAAACTTTTTTGTTAAATTTAATAAATTTTTACTTCACTCTAATTAAAAAGTGTACAAAAAGTAAAAACTTTAAGAAAAACCGCAATTTGTAGCATTCTTTAAATATAACAATATAAAAAACCGTAAATTGTTGAAGCAGTTATTTTTGTTAACATTAATTAACTATTTTCTCACTTTCAATAAAAATTGGATAAAAAGTGAAACAGTATTGAAAAAACTGCGACTTTCTATCTTTATTCTGGAAATGAATTTCTGAAAACAATAATGAATTGTTTAAACAATATATGTGAACATATAATTATTAATGTAAAGTAGCGTTTTATCTATTAAAAACAATTTTCATTCAAAAAACAAGAAAAAGTTATAATTAGCGCCAAAAACTCGAAAAAACCCATCTTTTCACTGATGGGGTTTCTTTGGGACCCTATAAAACAGACTGATGGTGGTTCACATAAAAAGTAATGTTTTGCTCGTATTTTATTGCAAATTGTAAAAAAAAATGTTGATTGTTAACTTGATGCACATAATACTGACTTTTTAAAGCAAATTTACAAAAACGTATTTTTTTCTTTTAGAAAATACGTGTTACTTTTCATAGGGTTTGTGCCATCTGTAGATATCTTTATAACTAAAAAAAAAAATTTATTTATTTTTGTGTGGATTCGAACGAATTTCCTGGCGATATGCACCAGAATTAAAAAAAAATGCATTACAAATTTTTTTTGTTAATTTTTGTTTATATCACTAGGAAATTTGTTCGAATCCACATTAAAATAATATTTAGAGGCGGCGCCGTATTTCTCATGCAAAAAAAATATATTCATGAAAATATAATACCGAATTCTCAATATTAGCTGAATCGAGTTGAAATTCAACATTTATTTTCCCAATTTGCCATAGAATGCAAATAAAATATTTCTTTTCAAATTTTAACGCCTAAGTCTTTTTTATAGGATTAAATTGTTCCTGATTCATTAAATGCAACATGATACTAATAACTAGATGCTTATATAAATTGTTTAAATCATTTATTATTGTTTATAGCGATTTTATCTTAGAAATATAGTTACATAGAATGTCTCGCTTTTCTCATAGAAATTTTTATTTTTGTTAAATTTTTAATTAGAGCAAGGCAATACTTGATTATTCTTACTAATAATAATTGTTTAATAAATTTCCCATTGCTGTTAATAATATTCATTTCAAATAATTCTTGAAAATTGCAGTTAAAAAAATTTTTTTTTTTTCACTTTCTGTAGAATTCTTAATAAGAGTCAGGTAAATAATCAATTAAAGTTAACAAAATGAATTGTTTAAATAATTTATTATTGTTTAAAATATTCAATTAGAATAATGCTAAAATGTTGTGGTTTTATCTGAAATTTTGAAATATGTGCCTAGTTTTTTTTCAGACTGAAATAATAATTAATTCAGGGTAAAGAAAATAATTGTTTAAGCAATTTATTATTATTGGTGATAATATATAACTTGCTGAATAATAAAATGTTATATTTTCTTCTGAAATTTGTATTTGTCTATTTTTCACTTAAAGTCACTTGAAGGTTAATTAAATTTAGCAAAAATAATTGTTAAAACAAATTATTGTTGTTAACTGGGAAGAAGGAGGAGGTCTGATATTATAATATTTGAAGTTCCAAATTTTTTTTTTACGCTTTGCAATAAATTTCTTGTAGTAATTCCAAACAAAACTTTTACAAGCTATTTACAGACCTAGTCCTCCCACCTACTGCTAATTTTTTTATTCTTTGTTTTTGGCCCTTGTGTACAACAGCTTTCTTTGTTTTAATTAATTGTTTTAAACTTTAAGAAAAAAGCAAAAATAATTCACTTAAAACAATAATATTTGAAAAATGATTCTAGTTAAGGTTCACTTATTATTTGTTGAAAACTAAATAGTCAAAGCAAAACTAAAGGTTTTAGAAGAAAGTAACTTTCTAGTTTTAATCTGAGATAAGATAGTTATAAACAATGATACATTTTTTCAATAATCATGTTTGTTAACTTGCATTAATTATCAATTTACTAAGTGAAAAGCAAACAATAAGTTCAAGAGTTCCGAAAAAACCGCAACGTTTAAGCACTTATCTGAGATAAGATAGTTATATACAGTAACAATTTGTTTAAACAAATACTTTTGCAAAATTATTTGATTATTGAGTCACCACAAGTAAAAAACAGACAAAAAGTTTATAATTTCAGTTAACTTGAATTCATTTTTACTTTACTTTGAGTAAAAACTAGACTAATAATTGCAAATTTTATATAAAAACGCAACTTACTATCACTATTCAAATTAAATATTATTGAAAATAATGATGAATTGTTTGAACAATGAATTTTGTTAACCCTAATTAATTATTGACCTGACTCTAATTGAAAATTGTACAAAAAGTAAAAACATTTTTTTTTTTAAATGCAATTTTCTTTCATTATTTTAAGAGAATATTATTTATAATAATAATAAATTGTGTGAACAATTTTTTTTCTAACAATAATAAAGTATTATTTTGCTTTAATTAAACATTTAACAAAAAGTAAACCATTTTTTAAAAACCGTGACTTTTTAACTCTTTTCTGAAAAAAGTTACTAAAAAAAAAATTAAATTTCCTAAACAAATTATTGAAACATCCAGTTATTAATGTGAATTTGTATTTTATGTATCAAAAACAATTCGCGTTTGAAAAACCACAAAAAAATCATAATTAGCGCCGAAAAATCGCAAAAAACATTTTTTCACTTATAGGGATTCTTTGAAACCCTATAAAACAGACTTATGGGGGTCATATTTAAAGAGTGAAATTTCATTCCCATTTTATAGCGAATCGTGAAAAAATGTTGAGTTTCAACACCACGCAGCTAATATTAAAGATTCTATATGAAATTCACAAAAACGTCTTTTTTTATTATGAGAAATACGTGTTAAACTTCATGAGACATGCGCCATCTCTAAACATCATTATCTTTAAAAAAAATGGATTAATTTTTTGTGGATCTGAACAAATTTTCGGTCGATATGCCTAAAAATTCGAAAAGAAATTTTGGACTACCCTGGTGCACACGCAGGCAAAGACCAAAAAAATTATCGACTAGAAAATAGTCCGTTTTCCAAAGATTTTATTTTATTTGCTCCTTATGCATGCAGATAATATTTTCGTTAAAGAAATTCAATTATTTTATCTCTAGTTTTTTGAATTTCAATACGCATTACGAATCTTCCAGGAATAGAAAGAAAAAACTCGCTAGAATCCTTTTTTTCGAAAAATCTACACAGGAAAAACTAGGGAATTTATTAAAACCAATTTTTGTTCCAAATGAGCTGCAACAAAAATAAACCCCACTTGCTGAAAAGAAACCCAAAACGATGAATGAGCTGTAAATGATACCTCAATTGGGGTTCTGAATGATCTTAATTGTAACTGAGCCTATTTATTAAGAACCTATTTTTCGCTTTGCCCACTTCGACATTTTGTATAATTAATAACATAATTTTTACCTTAAAGCACACACGTAATCGATCTCGGATAAACATAACTTAATGAAGAAAATTAAAGAATAAAATATTACTGCAATTAAAATTTAAAAAAAAGACTTAATAAATATCATTTTCAGGTTATGTAGCAAAAGTGTCCACATAAAGTCGTATTCATATGCAAGAAACTTTTCGTCAGAGTCATTGCCAGTGCTGCCAATGCGATCCCTCTGCTCTACTGCGCATGCGTTACATAAGGCGCTTTAATAGCTGCTATTGGAGCGCCTATTTGAAATGTTTAAAATCACAATTTTTTCATTCAATATTATTAATTGAAAGTAATTATATTTCAACATGCTCGAGTGGTAAGTGGATGGTTTTTTTATGTATTCTGAGCATTAGGTCAAAAAATAAAATGAGTTTTCAGTAAATAAAAAAAATCATGTTATTTAATGTAATCTTTTTTAAATTTTTTCAGTTGTTGTTACTAATTTGTGCATTCGAAATTTTGTATATTAATTAAAATGAATAAAAGAATTTTATAACAGGTACAATTTGAAATATTTAATATTCATTTATCGAGAAATTGTAATTAAAATTTTATGCAAGATAAATATTAAATAGAAACTGATAAAAATAGTGATAATAAATAGAAATATAAATAATAGTAATATATTTTGTGTTAATTATCAGCACACATGTTAAATTAATTTTTTATAATAAAACACCAACGCGTTTCGAATTGGGTTTCAGTTCCTTTTCAAGATGCGAGAAATACAAAAATTTTCGAAGATTAAAAGGGACGCCTGAAAAATCCAAAAAAACAAGATTCCTAAAGCGGTGAAATTTTCGAGTTGGGAAATTCCCCAATAATAAAATTACCGGAATTATAAAATTGAGAAAATTCAAAAATGACGAATTAGAAAATTTCCGACAGAAAATTGTCGAATTATAAAACATCGAAACTAGAAAATCTCCCAATTTTAAAATTCCTAAATTTTAATAATACAAAAATAATTTGTTTAATAAATATAATGAATTAATTAAAAATAAAAGACTTGTATATTTTTTATTGAAGAAACAAATTTCTCTAATGTTTAAAGTTTTCATAAATTATCGTTTCGATTTGTAATAAAAATAATTTAAAGAAATGTATTTCTGTATGAACAATTTTCTTTGTAAGATGTGCATAGAAAAATTAGCGAAAACGTTTTCAAAAATCAAATTTTAAATTTTAGAAGATATAAAAAGAAACGTAGAGAAAAATCAGTGCTGAGTTGAAATCTGCAAAGTTTGTTCGTACATGTGTTAAAATTTATTTTTTTAATACAATTTTTATACATTTATAGTTATTTTTATTTAAAAAAATGTTAGAAAACTATTAACATTAACAAAATTTGCATTGGTAGAAAAATTGAATCAAAATATTTTCAATAAATAAATATTATCTATTAAAAAACTATTTTCTTAATTGTTTCATTTCGGGAATTTTGTAGTTTGGTATTTTATACTTCGGCAATTTTCTGTCGGAAATTTAATCATTCAGAAATTTTGTTAATTCGAGATTTTCAGTCGTCCCTTATAATCTTGGAAAATTTTTGTACTTTTCGCATCTTGAAAAAAAACTGGAAACCAGTTCGAAGCGCGTCAATGCTTCATTATAAAAAATATATTCAACATCTATGCTAGTAAAAAAAGAAGTTTTTCTTTTACTTAATATACTTTTTTGGACGATTAAAAAAAAAATTTGGACTAAGTTTTCATATAATATTTAACTTTCATAAAATTTTAATTACAATTTCT
>JAUELO010006987.1:0-11680 GCA_032357855.1 Amphibolips quercusostensackenii
AGAAATAAAAAAAAAAAATTCTTAAAAACGTTGTTTTTCTTGGTCAGGCCGGAAACTTATCAATCCACCCTCGTAGAAGTCGAATAAGTTGAATAAGTATAAACAAAACTACATTGAAAAACTGTGATCAGCAAATATATTACAATATCCACTTTCATATTGTTATGTAACACTTGCATGGCCCAACATTGTAACCAAAGATAAATAACACCTAGATACGGCACAGTGGGCTATTTTGCAAAATTTACTTTCAAAGCTTAATATCTGCCGTAAAATGCGGGAAAAGAGCGTCATTTTTTGGAAAAAATTACAAAATTGCACCAGGACTACAAAAAAAGTTTTGTTTAGTGCAAAATATATGTTCTAAATTTTTTAATGCTGAAGTCAAACCTGCCAGGAAAGATAGCTTAGCGTATTTTGTTTAAGAGGAAAATCCGGGTAAATATAAACAATACAATATGAAATCGGTAACATGATGGTTATTTAACAAAGTTCATTACTTTTAAATTTTCAGGGTTGCAATATCCAAATTTTAAGTCAGAATTTCAAAATAAAAAACGGCTGATCCAATATGGAGCAACAAAAGTTGGAAAAATTCAGGCAACTTTACAAAATTGTCCATACTTTCGTTTTCAAGGTCGCTGAATCCACATCTGGCGTTAGAATTTTAAAATTAAAAATTGCGGATACAATATAGCGAAACAAAAATTGGAAAAATTTGGGCAACTTTACAAAGTGAGTCATATTTACGTTTTCGAGGTCGCTGAATCGACGTCCGATATTAAAATTTCAAAATTAAAAAATTCATTTGTTTCATTATTTCGCGATGTTAGTCGCCAAAGATTACGTTTGCGGTAACAAAAATATATTTGAAATAAAATAAAACCTTGTGACGAAAGTGATTCGAGTTCCGCAAGTAACGGAAATTTAAGCGATGATATAAATTTAAGTGATGAAGACTGATTATTGGAGAAAATAGGTGTTTGAGATTCGAACATATGTCGATTTAATGTAACGTGTTTGTAACTACAATTTTATTCATGCAATAATTTTTAAAATAGAATTCTATTCATTTTTTTTCTGGCATATTGGAAACGCCTTCTTTAATTTTTTAATTCTGAAGCCAGACTTGGATTCAGCGACATCCAAAACGTAAATATGGAAAATTTTGTAAAGTTAACTAAATTTTTTTACTTTTGTTCCTTCATATTGGATCAGACATTTTTTTATTTTTAAATCCTGACGCCAGGTTTGGATTCAGCGACCATAAAATCTGAAGATCATAAACTTGGTTTAGTTATCATCATGTTTCCTACTTGTGTCTCGTCATATTGAATTTTTTCATATTGAACCTCATTTTTTTCGTAAAGGAAATTTACGGTAGTATTCCTTATTTTTAATTCAATAAGCCTAAATCTTGTTCGAAAAATATCCATTTTGGTCAACTCATTCAAGAGATATTAGGTTTTCAAAGTAAATTTTGGAAAATAGCCCACTGTGCGGCGTTGTCGAATATTTTCGGCAGATATAGGGTTTTCAGAAAAACATGTCGCAAAATGAAAAATCCTATAACAAGCCAAATTAAAAAAAAAAAATTGGAGCCTATTTTCATCATAAACTTTACTGACCTAACACTTAAGTTTAACTAAGCTTCATAAAAATCGCGAATCCATTTTTGAACTAAATTTTGTCATTTAAAATCAAGTGTCATTTCATTTTTTAATATTTACAAATTAAAAATGCATAATTTCTCATTCGAAAAATGTCTTAATTTTGCATGTTCCCAATTGTTGGTTTGGAATTGGTGTAACCTTGAATAGGGTGACTCATAAATAATTAGTAGTAAGAATCACAGTTCTCACGTTCAATATTATAGTCAAACAAGGGGATAATTAAATTTTACGACACTTCAAGCATTTTTAAACTAAAGAAAAGTATGAAAGTACTCAATTTTTTAAGTTTTAATGCAAAAGTGATCAATTAAAAAAATTGTTTAGCTTTTGAGCGTAGGCCAGTAACAAGAACACTTTTATTCTCAACAGAGGTAAATACCGATGTAAAATCTCCATTTAAAACTTTTTCTGAATGCTCTAATCATATTTTTTACAGTTTGAATAAATATAAATTAAATGCATAAGCCACATTTTTTAATTCAATCACCGATTATAATTTTTAAGTAATCTGTAAATTTAAAAGATGGAATATTTGTTCAATTCTCATTGAAAACGTATCCAATACGAAATTGTGCAATCTAGAAAATTAAATATTTCAAGATGTATATTTTTAAATACTTGCAACAAAATATTGTAAACGGTTGCAGTTTTAAATATTTATCTGAATTTTTTTAAATTCTTATTGACAATCAATTATTAAGTTAGTTGATTCACTTTATAAGATAAGTAAACAAACGTATTATTCAGGTACACCATAACGTAATTATTACGTTCTCTAAAGAAACTAGGAACTGTGTCTGTGAACTTGAGGGGCAATAGCGATTCTGCATAAATAAACCTCACACATAAAATTAAATTTAAACCAAAAAAATCATTGTTGCGTAGTTTTCATTTTTGTAAATTAAAAGAATTTTAAAAATCATGAAATTTGATTGTGCAGAGCTTATTTACACAGAATCGCTATCACCCTGATTTATCTCCGAAACATAATTTTCTAAGAGTTTTGGTACTTACATCTTTACACCAAAATATTCATATCAAAATAATAGATTTGATTCTTGATGTAGCCTGGACGCCACTGCACTTACCACTTGTTTATTGTGACGCTGCTACATTTGAAGTGAACTCAAATCTCAAACTTAATTTATCTCCTTTTCCTGGATTGAGTGAGAGTTTTTCATCTAAGTTTAAGTAGTCCGAAAAGGTAGAGAGGATATTCTTGGAGTAGAAACACCCAATCAGAAAAGGGAGCATCCGCATAATACGTGCCCTCGACCCTGAGCATCGACCGTGTAAGGTGTATGCGGTAGTAGATTTTCTTAGCATCCAGCCCAATGAAATAATCCGACAGTTGGCGCTCTGATCAGGACAGCTGACTTTTGCATTGCAATGCATAAGCGAAAAGCATAAAATAATAAAAACCTTGAAGCTGTTTCCAAATTTTAACCGAAAATATATTATTTTAGTACCTAATAATAAATATACCAGTAATTAATAATTCTACAATCAGCACAGAAGCAAGCAGCTGAATGGTGGTAAAATTAAATATTTGGATCATAACATTCTGAAATTTAAAGTTTATGTTCTATTGTAATTTATTTTTTGTTTTTAATGAATAATTATCACTTAAAATGATCGAAATTATTTTTTGACAATTTCGGATGTCTTGAAATCTTTTTTAATAATCTGTTAAAATTTATGTTTCAAAATACGCAAAAAGTAATTTTGAATTTTCCCAGTGATTTTGAGAAAAATTTTGTATTATCCTTAAACGTCTCAGCATTCTGAAACAGATTTAAAATTTTATTTCAAAAGTTTGAAAAATCTACATTTTGTTTTAAATTATTTTAAATGTCAATAAAGTTTTAATTATTTTTGAAATTCTTTCAAAGGTTCTAAGTATTTTTTATAATGATTCTAATTTGCTCTTAAATTTTTATCAAATCGTTGAAAATAAGAAAAAAAATCACTTAGAGTGATCCAAATTATTTTTGGACAATCTTGGATGTCTTGTAAAATCTTTTTCAATATTCTGTTAAAATTAAATTTTCAGGATAAAAAGTCATTAAAAATTTTCCCAGGAATCTTAAAAAAATGTTTTACTATCTTAAAACCTTCTATAATCCTTTTAAAGCTTCCAAATCTTATTTTGAAATCTTCAGAATTCCATTTTTTGTCTTGATAATTTTTTAAAATCTTTTTAAGTATCAAATTATGTTTGAATCTCTTCAAAACTTCTATATATCTTAAACTTACTCGAATTTTTCCTAAATGAATAATTGTTCAAGAGTCGTTTATGAAAAAAATTCAACAATTTTACTCACAAATAAAAAATTGTTTAAAAAGAACAATTAAAATTGTAAAATTTGAAGTTTAGATTTATCTGACTGTCATAGCCTGAGTTGTAACCATGAGCTATACACTTATATCCCACGATTTCCACACTTATTATTTTGCACACACTTACCAAAAAATATCGAATCTTTACTTCACTGCACATTCTTTTACTTCTTTTTATGAATTTTTTCGATGAAAATGATTTATTTAATTATTCATAATCTTCGTCCATGCAGCACCATACAAATGTCAGCCGGCCTGATCAGAGTGCCAACTGTCGGATTAGTTCAGCGTCCGGACGCTAAGAAAATCAGAAATGTGGGGGCGATGCAAGGGCTGCGTGCCGCTTTTGGGAATGATGGTCGACCATTTTGCCAGCTGGTGCCAAAAATCAGAACTAGAAAGAGTAGGCAGAATCTTAAAAATGCCTTCTAATTTTGGCATACAAGTTTTTACGCTAGTTTTTTGGAGTGCGAAACAAAGATGAAATAGTAAAAGGAAGCCTTTATTCAACTATTTGGTAGAAAATTCATGTCTTTTGTTGAAAATTCGTGCAAAATACTTTACATACATGTAAATTAAATTTAATGTGCATGTGCATATTTGATGAAATATAAATTTTATTATTTTAATATAAAATGCACATTAATTATAAAACAAATTTATTGATATTAATATACACACTGGAAGTAATTTTGTTTGAGTCCTATTAAATTAACTTAGACTCCACTTTATCAAAAATTCCCTGACTTTCCCTGGCATTCTAGAATTCCGTGACTGGTAACCACCCTGTTAATTACTTTTTTGATAATCAGAAATCTGTTTACATTTATAAAGAGTACATTTGTCTCTCACAAATTCTACGAAGTAAAGTGGTACAACATGAAGCTGCAATATGCACGTTCGATGAATTAAATTATTATTCGATCACCAAAATCACTAAAACTTTCTGCACAAAATTTCTTTCTTCTGTCGTTAGCTACATTTAAAAACGTATGATCCTATTCTTGTCATAAAAACACGCAATTTTCATATCATGATAGCTACCATTTTGTTAGTCATAGGGTGATCTCTTTTTTTTAAAAAGTAGATTTCTACTTTTTTATCGATCGCCGATAAATATTTTGATTTATGTATTTTTACTATTACTTTTAATAACAGCTATAAACATCCAGATATATTCAATGCCTAATACATGTAATAATTAATTAAAATAAATAATATTCTTCACAGAATTATCAATGTGTTTGATACGTAAAATGTATTTAATTAATCCTTCCTCAAAATACCTTTGTTTATAGGCAACAAGGGTATAACTTATTTTTAATAAGATTATTTGAATCTTTCAATGAAAATAATTGTTTAATGCTTTTCATGTCGTGAACTGATCCATTAATTATCAACTGATTCTATTAAAAATTACATTTTCTTTGTTTCAATTTAGTACACAAATTGATTATTTAGTTTCAGGTTATGTAATTGAATATTGGCTATATAATTTATAAAATAAAAGTTTATTTATATTTAAAATACCCCTATTCGAATTATGTAATTTTTGTCAAAGTTTGTAATGTTGGGAAATGATTACCTGAATTCAGTTTTTTTAAATTATATGTACATACGTTTCAAATTTTTCTGAAATGAGTATAAAAGGTTATTGATAATTCAAATTTTCAGAAATGCAATTTTAAATTCAAAATAAAATATAAAGAAAAATTAGTTGAATCCTACAATGAAAATAATTTTTTAAGGATTTTGATGCTGTGAACTAATTAATTAATAACTGATTCTATTAAAACTTACATTTTCTGGAATTAGTTTAAAAGGTTATTGATAAACCAAATTTTCAGGAATGAAAGTTCCTTTTTAATTAATTTAACTAATTTAGCTTTTAAGCCGATTAACTAATTATTGACTGATTAATTTTTTTCACAATATTTAATTGAGTAAAGATTGCATTTTCATTATTGTTAATTAAGTAGCATAAATACATTTTTGCTTAAGATCATATAATTGAATATTGGCTATTATTTGTATGATAAAAGTTTTTTTTTTAAATGTTACAATTATACAATTATATCTGTAATAATAATAATATATCTGTTACAATTATATCATTTTTCTAAATGTTTGTGATGTGTTAAATAAAGATCTGAATTTAATTTTTAAAATTATATGTTAATATATTTTTATTTTTTCCGAAATTAGTATAAAAGCTCATTAATAATTCAAAATTTCATAAATGAAATTTCAAGTTAAGAAAAAATTGGGTAAAGTAAAAATTATTTGAATGTTTTAATGAAAATAATTGCCTAAGACTTTTAATGTTGTGGACTGATCAATTAATTATTGACTGATTAATTTTTTGCAACATTAAATATCATAAAGATTGAATTTAAATTTTCCGCTCTTAAGTAACATGAATTGATTATTCACTTTAAGGTTATGTAACTGAATATTGGCTATTACTTTTATTATAAAAGTTTATTCATTTCTAATGTTGCAAATTGAGTATATGAATTTAATTTTCAAAATCGTATGTAAATATGTTTTAATTCTTTCTGAAATTGGTACAAAAGGTTATAATAAATCACATTTTTATATATAAAAGTGAAGACTAAAAAAATGTAAAGTTAAAATTGTTTGAATGCTTTAATGAAAATGATAGATTAATGCTTGTATGAGTATCTGAATTCAATTTTCCAAATTACACTTAAATATTATGCTTTAATTACTTGAAAATGAGCATAAAAGGTTACTAGTAATTCAAATTTTCAAAAATAAAATTTCAAGCTTAAAAACAAATATAAAGTAAAAATTAATATTGAATGTTTCAAGTAATATGAGTGTTATATGCTTTTTATGTTGTAAACCGATTAATTTATTATCAAGTAATTAATTTTTTTACAATATTAAATTATACAAATATTAAGTTTTAATTTTTCTCTATTAGTAGCATTCATTGTTTATTTATTTTAAGGTTATTTAATCAGACATTAGCTTTAATTCATATATTAAAAGTTCATTTATATTTAATTGATTCTTATTACAATTATATATATATTTTTTGTTTTTTAATTTTTGTACTGTTTTTAAAAAAGTATTTGTCTTCATTTTAAAAATTATAGTTAACTGTTCTGGTTTTTTGAAAATTAGTTTAAAAGGGGCCCGTACACGTCAGAAATATCAGAATCTGCAAGTGGTCGTGCAATTCTAATGAGACCTGGTGAAATAATAGCGCTATATAAGAGACATCTTCGGCCTAAATTATTTTTTTTCATTAAAAAAAATTTTAAGAGTTACGCTATTTCGAATTTGTTAAATGAAAAAATGGGTGGTTTTGAATGATAATTGTTAAAAAAAGTTCTTTTAACGAATACTGAATGAGTGCTCATTTGAAAAGGATATTTCGGCATTCATATTACATCCTTTTATCGATAAACTGATACTTGATAAAATACATGTTTCCCGATTTTACTTGGTAATTTCCGAAACAAATTATTTAATCAAATTCCTATTACGAACATCTGAAATAAACAAAAAATAATTTTATTCCTTAATTGTCCTTTATTTATGTTGTCAGAACCAGCAAAGTCTAATTTTTAAAAAACGAAAGATGATTGCATCAGGAACCCTTGAATCCTAATTAAACAAAAATTAAAAAGTTTTAATTTTTTAAATCACTTTCCTGAAGCAAAGAAAAGTGAAACTCAATCGCTCAGATGAACACCAAAATAGAAAGGCATGTATTTGAATATAATTTTTAAAATTATAGGTAATAATGCTTTAATGATTTAGCGATGTAGTATTTTGATGCCCTGATTTACAAAAAAAGGCAATGAAAGTACCCGCGAATGTCATTGTACAAAAATGAAGATTTTTTGCAACATTACATAACATAGCTTAAAAGTACAGAAGCAATATATTTAAGTAATTTATTAATATATTTTCATGCGTTGTTCATAAATATGGTAACGATATACCATTTGCATTAAGGGTATGATAATCTATTTTGTGGACATTTCCATGTCTACATTTGCACCACCACGCCACCCTCATTCATGATGTAATCTCAATTTTCTTAGATTTCTATTTTCTAATTACGAGATAAAGTTTCAACAACACATTATTAGTATTTAAATTTATAATCATATTAAGTATTATTGATAGTTTATTTCTGCATTCATTACGTTGGTTAAGTTGTGCACTTAAAATCTTCAAATGATGTATGGACCTAGTATATTATAAAATACCGGAAGCTTAAAAAATAATTTTTGGATTATAAAACGCTTTTATCTTTTCTTTTTGTAGATTTTAATGTCAGCTTTTTTGAAGGCATCATTTCACCTGGCAGCAAATGAAAAGAACCTTTTATTGCTTGATGCTATAAACAAGAAGTGACTTTAGGACCGACAGGACTATATACGTTTTATAAACGTGACAGAACGTGATACTGAAAGAGCTATGAGTTCGATTGAAATCATTTCTTAATGAGAGGTATAGTTTTTGTTTTAATTCTGGTAACGCTGTTTAAAAAAAGGAAAATTCCAATATTCAGACGAACAACGCGAGATAAGGAACACAAATATAGTAAACTAATTATTACTTTCAAGGATACCTACGGAATGGCTTCTCCTAAAAGGAAAAATGTTATGACAATTAGAATGTTAATTATAACATATATGATGACATAATTTAATAAGTGACGATTTATATTTTATACAAAATGAATAGTGAATTAAAGATTATTTGATTTTATAACAAAAAATTTATAGATTATACAAAATACTATTAAAACGATTTTATATACTAAATACGTGATTCCTCAAGTCATGAGAAAAATGTCTGAAGAACTAAAAATTCAATTTTTTGATCAAACTATGCGATATACGAAGCATACAAAAAGATGTACAGTATAAGTTTTCACTACATTTTGATAAGAAGTAGGGTTTTTGTTTTATTCGCGAGAGCGCTTTTAAATTATAACAAATTCCGTTATCCAGAAAAACTATACGATACAAGAAAAAATATCGTCAAGAGAAAAATTGTTTATATCAAAAAGATTTACAAAACCACCTTACAATATTCTTAAGTACGACGTATAATTTTTGTTTGAATAGTAATTGGTCACGTAGCACCTATCTTCAGTCTTATAATTTATGATAATAGATAATTAACAATTAAGCCAACATTAAATTCTTTCTAGAAATTATTTTTAAAAGGCATGTTTTTAGTCGCGCCTATTCATATTTTTGTTAAAGTTAATTTTTTTCCTTTAGAATGTAGAATCCAAGTTTTTACTGAGCATACACTCGCAAAGCATGTATCTAATATTCATCTTGAAATTTAAGGTAAAACGAGAAACATATAATCAGGTTAATTATATCCCTCCTCTCCGTTTTGACGATACATATGATAACAAGTAAACCCAAGCGGCGAATCTCGTATTGTTAACTTGACAGAAATTTCCAATCTACGACTAAATATTTTTTATCATTCCTTAGCAATTACGTAATAATAATTTGTGTGCTTGGCCTAGATTCAAAGAGTAGGATTTGCTCTGCTTTGGTGTTTTTAAACAAATTTTAGTGAAAAATAAAAAATTTGGCGATGATATGAAAGACAGATTTCGAAATTATGACTTTTCTAGAAAAAATTTTCAGTTTAGAGCTAACTATTTTTCGACACTTTCATTAAAATACCTTCCTCAGAGGCGTATTCGGCGCAAAATTTCATAGAATTAAAATAAATTTTTTTATTTATGTTTTGTTTAAATTTGTGTCTATAAAGTAAAGAATTTATTTTCCAGCGATCAACGCAAGCCTGATTTTTTGCATATTGGTATCATTTGTTTGGCTCATAGGTTCTGTGAAATTTCCTCAGTTGCACTCTTCTGTGTACAGACCTCTTATTATTTACAGAATGTCTTCAAAATTTAAAGTCAAAACTAGTGGCCTGTAGGAAAGCTACGTAATTTTATTTTCATTTTACGCAGAAATTGATCAACATTGATTTGTGCAATTGGCATCCTATCATACGAGTATAAAACGAGCTATTAAAAAAAAACATGCATTTTACGTTTTGGGCTAAGAAATGAGGAAAACCCAAAATTTTTGTGAAGCCCTTAATTAAAAATAAACAAAAATAAGATATATTTTATAAATTCACGCAGAATTTCAAGATGCTTGATCTGCGTGCGAAGAGAGGTTTTTAGCACAAAAAAAACATGATCTATGGTACCGCAGCTTATGGGTTATTTCACAAGCATTGATTAATATTTCGGCCTCAAAATATTCATAGTTTTTGCATCGTAGCAGACTGCTATTAATTAAAACATTCCTGCCATGAACATAAAATTATAAATGTATAATTATTCAAGATAAACATCTTTAGGCCTTTCTTAAGGTGACATAATATTTTTTATCGCATTTCTTTACTCTTTGGGACACGTGCAGCAAACATAACTGATAACGTAAAGGGGACGGGAAATACGCGCCACTCCAGATTATTGAAATTGTATACGTGTCTTCTGAGCCTGTAATACTGCAATGCCTTCAAAGGGGAATATTTAGATTGACGGAATACAAATATCTGTAAAAAATAAGATTTCCCCTCCAAGTTATGTTGCAAATAGTCAAATAATTGACAGAATAAAGAACGGAGCGTCTGGTATATATACTGCAATATTTTGGAGAATATTCATTGTCATACTTCAATATCTAAAAAAATGAGGTTCTTTGGAACTCTCGTCTTCGCTTATGCGGTTCTCGTTCAATGTGCTAGTAAGTACCTTAAGAATACATACTTATAACTTTGAAAGTGATTTTCTAATGGCAGTTTGATTTCAGTTTATATTTATTTCTTACTGTTTAAATAGCTATAAACTCTAAATAACTATAAATAATGGATGACACTCCAAAAACGCCGATTAGTTTTTTGCTAATTAATAAAAATCTACTAATTCAATGGGTAAAAAGTAATAATTGTCTCATTTTTCTGATATGCATGATGTTTTTAATTTTCATTTTTAAGTATTTCCTTCAAAACTTATCCTGAACTAGTGTTTTTGGTAAAATTATGCCGATCCCGATAAAGTAATGCTAATTTCTTCAACTATACTAGTATTGTTGTGTATTTTTTAAACTAATAATGACTTCTAAAATTGAGACATATATATCAAAAGAGAAAACCAGGAAAAAATCATTCAAAGTATTTTAAGTATTATTAATCAAAGTATAACTTAAGAATTTCGTGTCACACTTATTGGCCATAACCCTTAAAGAAATCACTACAACATTTGTTTACATCAAAAACTTTTTTTCCACAGTTTCACTTAAGTATTATGAAGGGGCCCCGTATTGGCAAATTACACCTACAGAAAGAATAATTCAACTTAAAGTATTGGCACGTCTTTATATATATTACTATGAACATACAAGTTCATCAACTGCAAAACGAGAGTTATCACGACTCTACGGTACATACGATTTATTAGAAAAAAATGGTAACATTATTGGATTTAACGACAATGGGTCGATTCAGCTAATGTATGATGTTTCTGGCGTACCGATTTACTATGATCAAGACGGAGTAAGACATAACACGACCGAATCTTTTCTGAAGGCAGCAGGTGCAGAAGGAGCAATGCCACCGTTGGGTGCACAAACCAG
>JAUELO010007000.1:0-21302 GCA_032357855.1 Amphibolips quercusostensackenii
GTATTACTGTTTTAAGTCTTGATGCTTGCACGTTTTATTAATTTTGTTTAAATTGACCGTGAACACGCCTCAGATTGTTTTAATGAATCAGGAAAAAGATTCGGCTAAATTAAAAAATGCTAATTTGACGCAATTCGGCTTAATTAGTTATTCTTCACCATTGCTTTTTAAAATAAAGTTAGTGCTGTAATAACTAGAAAGTAAAAATATAAAATAGTTTGCCATTATAGTCAAAATGAGACTTTACTTTCGTTTTTGTGCTCTTATTTTTCTTGTCTCTTTTTTAACTGTTATTAAGAGACTGGGCCTTCTCATGTATAGTCGTTACCTGTATGACTTTATTTAAATTAAATATTTATAATATTGGCTCTTTTTCAGATTGTCTGTACCCTTCTGGCTACAATCTTCAAATCATCCAAGGCCTTTGGATTCTTTTTCCCAAAAAAAATTTTCCTCTGACCAGAAAAAAATTGAATCATCGGAGTACATCAGAACAGCCAAAAAAAAATGAAAAATCCTCAGTCAAGTTTGATTAATGTTAAATCAAAAAGTTGAATTCTCAACATAAATATATATTTTTTTAACAAAAAAGTTCAAATTTCCCTAAGTATTAAGGTTAAAAATTTAACCACTTGATAAAATCGTCATTTTGATCAAAAATTTGATTGCCTTATTATAAATTCTTCCTCTTAACCAAAAATTGCTTGTTTTATAGTAGAAAAGTCATCTTTCTTGGTCGAAAATAAACCTTGTTGTAAAAAATTTGACTGTCTTCGAAAAAATTCGTCTTTCCGGTTTGAAAATTAAACTAATTTAATTTTCAACAATTTTTATCTCTTTGTTAGTAAATACATCAAATTCTTAGAAATTTAATGTGTTTTATATAAATGGTATTAGTGAAAGAATTAATTTCATGAAGCAATTAAAACTGATATTATTCATTGTTCTGCATTATGATGTGTAATTGTGTACATAAGAAAACGATTACTTAGACTGTTAACATGGCAATGAGAACATTTTATTTGATAACACGTAAACTTAAAAAATTATTACTTGCATAAATAAAAGTTACACGTATGCTGCAAAGGTTTCGTGATTATGAAAAACAAAACAAAAATGATGTAAAGACGTGTATCAATTTCTCTAATTATCCAAATTTACATTATAAATGTACAATGAACATATATTTTTAATTATATCAACAAATGACAAAGATTTATTTATTATTTGACTGAATCCATTTCTGATCTTGTGACGAACTTAAATAAAATTTAGTTTATTAATTTAAAATTGAAATAAAATTAGTAATCAAATGAGAAGAATCAATTGTTGTATTTGAAAATTCTGCTTTTTTATTTTTGGTTCAGAATTTGTTTCGTTTGGTTGAAAATTCTAGGATTTGTTTGAAAATTTTATTATTTTGTTGAAAATGCAACTGTTTTTTTTTTAAGTCATCCTTTTGGTCAGAAATATAGCTACTTGGTTACAAATTAAACTTCTTTAATAAAAATCAATTTTCTTGATCTGTAGATTCAGCCCCTTGATTGAAAATTTTTTTATTTTATTTTTAGAAAATTTATCGTCCGGATTCAAAACCAAGCATGTAATTATTCTATTTTTGTTAAAAAATTTATATTTGATTGAGAATTGGTCTAAAATGAACATTCTTGTCTTAAAATAATTCTTTTCTGGTTAAAAATGTAACTGTTTTGGCCTAAATCAATCTAATTTAGTGGTTTAGTAAAGGATTTAAGAAGTTGGTAGAAAATTAAACTATTTGGTCGAAAATGACCTATTTTGTTAAAAATTGAACAAATTTTATAAAAATTTAAATTTTTATTAAAAAAATTAATTTTTTTGTTAAAATGCTAATATTTTGGGTAGAAAAAAATATGTACTGAAATCCGGTAAAAATCACTTAAGATCATCTCATAAAAATCCTTTGAAATCTTTAAAATTCTTTAAGCCCCTTGAAATTATTAAAAATAACCTAAAACCCTTCAAAACCCGAAAACAAGTACAAAACTGAGGAAAAAGAAGAGGCAGAGGACGGGGATAAGGAAAAAGAGGAAGGTAGAGGAAGAGCAAGAGGAAGAAGATGAGGTCGAGGAAGAGAAAAAGGACGAGGACAAGAACTTTAAAGACTTAAAAAAATATTTAAGTATTTTCAGAAAATTTCAAGAAAGTAAAGGAATTTCAAGGGATTTTAAAGAACTTTTTCTGTGCTCAAAAAAACATCACGGTAAAGATTCCTCTTTTGCTTGTCATTATCGTCCTATTTTTCTCACTCTTCCTGTTCCTAGTCCTCGTCTTTTTCTCTTTCCATTTCCTTCTCTTCTTCCTTTACCTCTTTTTCGCCATCTTCTTCACCCGCGTCCTCGTTCTCGTCCACCTTCTCTACCCTTTTCTTCGTCATCTTTCTTGTTTTTGCCTTTTTCCTATATCTCTTCTTCGACATCTTTCTTTACCTCTCCTTCGTCATCTTTCTCGTCATTTTCCTTGTCCTCGTCCTCGTCCTTTTCCTCTATCTTTTCCTCGTTCTCTTCATTTGCCTCTTCTTCGTCATATTCCTTGTCCTTGTCCTTTTCCTCTATCTTTTCCTGGTCCTCTCCCTCTACCTCTTTTTCGTCATCTTCTCCGTCCTCCTACTTGTCCTTTTCCTCTATCTTTTTCTCGTCCTCATTCTCTTTCTCGTCATTGTTCTCGTCGTTTTTTCTCTTACTCTTTCATTTTGCAAAATTCATTGAGTAATTATAAACTCAGTCTTTATTCTGTATTAAATTTGCAAAACGTTCTTGATGCGGCAACATTATTAATTATAAGCAAATTATTATTTTTTGCATCACGCCCCAGAAAAAATATTCAAGGTTTTCCAAAATGTTGTTTCTGCTTTTTTTCATTAAAAACAGACTATTGCATGATTTGCAAAACTGAATTCATAACGCAAAGTATCGTTTTTTAATTTTCAAGGGATTTTATCATTTTTTTAAATATTTCAGCAATTCCAAGGAAATATAAAGGCTCTTAATAAAAAATTTATTTAAACGAATAATTTTCCTAAGAATCTTATAATCTTCCTCATCCTTGTCCTCCTCCTCTTTCTGTTTCTTGTCCTCGTCCTTTTCTTTTTTCTCGTCCTCTTCCTTAACGTCTTCTTCGTCCTCCTCCTCTTCCTCGTTCCCTTCTCTATCTCTTCTTTGTGCTCGCCCACTTCCTTTTTCTCGTCCTAATCTTTTTCCTTTTCATTCTGTAATATTTCTATAAATCACAAAGAATTATCAAAAAATTAAGGAATTTTTTAGGATTTTAAATATTAATAGATAACGTTAAAGACTTCGGTTAATTTACAGCTTTAAAGAATTTTCTTAAACTTTGAAAGATTTCAGAGGTTTCAGAACATTTTCAAGATTTGAAAAATTTTTAAAGGGGTTTTAAGGGATTTGATAAGATTTTTTTAAATATTTCAGTCGGTCTGAGGGAATTTAGAGGCTTTCAATGAGGAAGCCATTTTCACGAATTATAGGATTTTTAAGGACTTCAAAGATGTCAAGAAATGTTTAATTGTTTTTAAACAACGGATTTGCAAAATTCAAAATGTTTTAGGGCATTCTCCAGGATTCTAAAGAATTTTTAAAAAATGTAACAAATCTGAAGGAATTTTGATTGAATTTAATGACTTTAAGGAATAAAAAAAATTACGATTTTATAAAATTTCCTAGAGCTTGAGAAAATTTGGTAAGGTTTTGTCATTGTCCTCGTCATTGTCCTTGTCCTCTTCTTCTTTATCTTTATCATCGTCGTCCTCTTCCTCTTATTCTTCCTGTTCCTCGTCCTCGTCCTCTTTTTCTTCCTGGTCCTCGACATTTTTTTTTATCTTCCTTGTCATCGTCCTGTTCCACGTCCTCATCTTCTTCCTCTTTCTCTTGCTCTCCCTCTTTTTTTCCTAGTCATCGTCCTCGTCCTCTCCCTCACCCTCTTTCTATTCCTTGTCCTCATCTACTTCATCTTGGTCTTTCTCTTGCTCCCTCTTCTTCATCATCCATGTCCTCGTCCTCTTTCTCTTTCTCTTTCTCCTCCTTATCCTCTTCCTCGCCCTAATCTTCTTCCTCTTGCTTTTCCTCCCCTTTATTATCCTTATCCTCGTCCTTGTCCTCTGCCTTATCTTTTTCGTCGTCCTTGTACTCGTCTTCGGTGTTTAGAAGTTGTAAGTTATTTTGAATAATTTCAAGAGGTTCTAGAAAACTTTAAAGATTTTAGAAGATTCTTATGAGATGATTTTGAGCTATTTTTATTGAATTTCAAATAATATAAAATTACTTTAAACATTCTATAATATTTCTATAATTTGCAAAGAATTTACAAAAAATTTAGGCATTTCATATGAGTTTAAATATTGAAAATAATTTTAATTATTTCAGTGAATATGTGGCTTTTTGTTTTAGAGATTTTAAAGGATTTCAAACATTTGAAAATATTTTTAAGGATTTTTGAAAGATTTTATCATTTTTTTTTAATTTCAGTAATTCTAAGGAAATTTAAAGAATTTCAATAAGCAATTTTTCACACGAATTCTAGCATTTCAAAGGACTTCAAAGATGTCAAAAAAAATTTTCATTTTTAAAAAGATTTCAAGAAACCAAAGGAATGTTGAAGGATTCCAAAGAATTTTTTTAGTGATTAACAAAACAACAAGGTAAAGATTTTAAAGGATTTGAAATATTTTAGGGTATTCTGAAAAATTCTAAAAAACTTGTGAAAAACTTAACAAATCAGAAGAAATGGTAGAGGATTTCAATTGATCTCAGAATAAAAAAAATTGAGATTTTAAAAAATTTTCTATAGTTTTGCAAGATTTGGAAGGATTTTATCATCGTCCTCATCCCTGTCCCTCTCCTCTTCTTGTTTCTCGCCCTCTTCCTTTCTTGTTCCTCTTTCTTGTCCTTATCCTCTTCCTCAGCATCTCCTTCTATCCTGACCTCTTCCTCGTCCTCGTCCTCTTTCTCCTTCTCGTTCTCGTTCTCGTCGTCTTTCTCGTTCTCTCCCTCTTTCTCGTCATCGTCCTTATCTTTTTCCTCTTTCTTTTTTTTCATGGTAGTTCTCCTCCTTCTTCTTCTACCTTGTCCTCGAACATGTCTTTGGAAGTTTCAAGATTTCCAGATATTTGTAATCATTTAAAAGGGCTTCAGATAATGTCAAAGATTTCAAAGGATTTTCATGGGCTAATATTAAGTTATTTTCACCAGATTCTTATAGATATAAAGTTATTCTCAACATTCTATAACATTTCTATATTTATAAGGTATTTCAGCAAAATTAACGGATTTCGTAGGGTTTGAAAGAATAATAAATAATTTCAAATATTTCGTGTAATTTGAGAGTGAACTGGTTATAAGGGATTCTTAAGAATTTTGTAAACATTGTCAAAGATTTATAATACTTTAGGATGTTCCCAAAAATTACAGAAAAATTCTTAGAAAATTGAAAAAATTCGAAGGACTTTTCAATGACTTTAATAATTTTAAGAAATAAAAAAAATTGCGATTATAAACAATTCCCTCTTTCCCTTCATCCTTTTCGTCCTTGTCCTTTTCTTCTTTCTCTTTCTGCTTCTCATCTTTGTCCTTAACATCTCTTTCGTCCTCGTTTTCCTCCTCGCCCTCTTTATCGTCTTCGTTCTCTTCCTCCTCCTCGTCCTCTTCCTCTATCTCTTTTTTGTCCTCGTTCTCATCCTTTTACTCTTTCACTTCCTCTCTCTCGTCCTCGTTCTGTTTCTCTTTCTCGTCCGTGTCCTCTGACTTTTCCTCATCCTTATCTTCTTTCTCTTGCTTTTCCTTTCCCTCTTCATGTGCCTCGTCCTTAACCTCTTTCTTTTTTTTCTGATCCTTGTTATCGTTTACGGTGTTTTAAAGGTTTTAGGTCATTTTTGATTATTTCAAAGGGCTTCAGAGAATTTGCAAGATTTTAAAGGATTTTCATGAGATGATTTAAGGTGATTATTACCGGATTTCAATAAATATAAAACTAACCTAAACATTCTATAATATTTTAACATATTTTAGGGTATTTCCAAGGATTCTGAGAAATTTGTAAGAAATGTTAAAAATTAAAAGGAGCTGTCAAGGATTTTCATTATTTTAAAAATTAAAAAAAATTGCGATTTTAAAGAATTTCTCACAGTTTCGAAAGATCTTGAAGGATGTTGTTATCCTCCTCGTCCTTTTTTATCCTCTTTCTGTTCCTGATCTTCGTCCTTTTTCTCTTTCTCTTTCTCTTCCTTTCCTTGTCCTCTTTCTAAGCCTCTTCTTTGTCTTTGTCTTCTTTCTTGTCCTCTTTCTCTACCTATTCTTTGTCCTCTTCTTTGTCCTCTTCCTCCACCTCTTCTTCGTCATCTTCCTCTTCCTTGTCCTCGTCCTCTTCCTCTTCCTTTTTATGGTCCTCGTTCACGTCCTTTTCCTTTTTCTTTCCTTCTTTCTCGTGACTGTATTCATCTTCGGGTTCTGGATGGTTAAGGGTATTTTTAATTAATTTAAAGAGCTTCAAAAAATTTTAAAGATTTGAAAGGATTTTTATAAGATGACTTTAAGTGATTTTTACCGGATTTCAAAGGATCCAAAATATTGTAGGGTATTCCTATTATTTCAAAGCATTTTTAGGAGATTCAACAAATTGGAAGTAATTTTCTAGGATTTGAATGATTTTGAGAAACAAACAAAAATTTTCAGATTTTGAATAATCTCGTAAGATTTCAAGAATTTTAAGGGACTTTAAAAGTTTTTATAGTATTTCAAACAATTTTCGAAAATTTCGGAAAATATTAGATTTCGTGGAATTGCACGAGTTTTTCAAGATATTTTATTGGATTTTAACGGATTTCAAAGATTTTGCAATAATTACTTAGCATAAACAGAAAAATCGTGATAATTAGTCAAATTTAGGTAACCCGGATGATAGACGAAATCGAACAAATTTTAAATAAAAACAAGGTCTCATCACGTATATAGAACGCGCTATGATTATTTTCTGGGTATTTACTATCTACTTATACTATTAATGTGATTTAATTGACGATTTAACAGTTTTGTAAAAAATTTATATCTTTCGGATTTTTGCTAAAAATTTAATTATTTTCTAAAAAAATAAATTCATTTAGTGAAAATTTATCTTTTTCGGTTGATTAATAAAAATTCTTTTTTTTTGGTAGAAAATTAAGGTTGCTTTTTGAAATTTCATCTTTTTGGTCAAGAAATCGTCTACTTGATTAAAGATTGGCATTATTCTGAAATAATATTAATAAAAATAATAATAAATCATTTTTAAAAAAATTTTGTCATTTAATAATAATTAAGTGTTACCTCACTCTAATTAAAAATTATATAAAAAGTAATAGCTTAATTTTCAATTAATGTAATAAATTTCAACAAAAAATCAAGTAGTAGAGATTAACCAAAAGAGCTGAATTGTTAACGAAATAGTTAAAATTTAAGTTAAATCAGATTAATTTAAGACCAAAGAGTTGAATTGTCAACATAAAAATATTATTTTTTAACAAAAAAATTAAATTTCTACCGAAAAGTTAAATTTTTATGGAAATAGTTCATTTTCTAGGATAAAAGGTAATTTTTAACAAAATAGTTTAATCTTTTACCAATCTCTTAAATCCTCAACCAAACCAAATTAATTTAGGCCCAAACAGTTGCATTCCCAATCAAAAATAAAAAAAAATTTTAACAAAAAAAAAATCTTAAAAAATAATTACATTTTAAACAAAAGAGAAGAATTTTTAACTAAATTGATAAATTCCAAAAAAAATATATTTAAAAAAAATAAAGTTTAACCCAACTGATGAGTTTCTTTAACCCGAAAAATTAATTTTTTTGAGATAGAATATTTGAATTTGTAATCAAGTAGGTAAGTCTTTAAAAAATAAGAATTTTTCAGCAAACTCTTTCAACTTCAACCAAGCTGTTGAATTTTTAACGAAAAAATATTAATTCTGAATCAAATAATTTACTTTTTAAACTAAAAGATTAATTTTTCAACAAGAAGATTGATGTTTTACTAAAAAAACACAAATTTTCCAAAAAACACATTAAATTTTTCGCAAAATCCTCTTATTTTAATCCCAACAAGGGTGATTATCTGTAAATTTGTATTATTTTTAACAAAAAATATGATTTTTTTTTTAATTTATTTTTTACTCAAACCTCGAATTTTCAAACATATTGATAATTTTTAACAAAAAAAGGTCTTGTATAACCAAATGGATTGAAACAGGGAAATTTTTAATTAAAAAAGGATTAGTTTTTAACCAAAAAGATTAATTTTCACCAAAAAAAGACAAATTTTCAACAAAATACATAAATATTTAGCACGAGAAGATATCTTCTTTTTCCTTGTCCTCGTACTCGTCTTGTCCTCGTCCTCGTCTTGTCCTCGTCCTCATCCTTGTCCTCGTCCTTATTCTTGTCCTCGTTTTTATCCTTGTCCTCGTTCTTGTGCTCTTCCTCTTCCTTTTCCTGTTTCTTGTCCTTGTTCTTTTTCTCTCACTCTTACTTGTCCTCGTCCCCTTTCTCAACATCTTCTTTGTCTTTTTTTTCTCCTTCCGCAACATCTTCTTCGTCCTAGTACTCTTTCTCGTTCTAGAGGACGAGAAAGTGTAACGTCGTCCTCGTCCTTGTCCCCTTCCTCATCCTCTTACTTGTCCCCTTTTTCTTCCTGATCTCTGTTTTCTTCCCTAACATCTCTTTCGTCCTCAACCTCCTCCTTGTCCTCGTCCTCGTTCTCATCCTCTTTCTTAACCTCCGCCTCATTTTTCTCCTCGTCCTCGTCCTCAATCTCTTTTTCATTCTTGTCCTCATTCTAATCCTCTTGCTCTACCTTTCCTTTGTCCTCGTGCTTTTCCTCGTCATCGTGCTGTTCCTTGTCCTCGTCATCGTTTTCGTCCTTTTTCTCTTCTTCTTTCTCTTCCTTGTACAGTTTTTAACGTCTTCTTTGTTCTCTTTCTCGTCTTTGTAACCTTCCTCCACATCTTCTTCGTCTTTGTCTTCGTCCTTTTCCTTTTTTCGTCCTTTCCCTCGTCCTCGTCCCTGACATCGTTCTTATCCTTTTTCTCTTTCTCTTCCTCTTCCGCATCTTCATCCCCTTCCTTAACATCTTCTTCGTCCTCTTCCTCCTTCTCGTCCCCTTTCTCAACATCTCCCTTGTCGCTGTCCTTTTCCTCTTTCCCTTTCTCTTCCTTGTCCTCGACCTTGTCCACGTCCTCGTCCTTGTCTACGTCCTTTTTCTCGTCCTTGCCCTTGTCATCGTCCTCGTCATCGTTCTCGTAATTGTTCTTGTCGTTTTCCTCTTCCCCTTTCTCGTCCTCGGTCCCTTCCTCAACATTTTCTTCTTCCACTTCCACTTCCTCGCCCTCGTCCTCTACCTTAACATCTTCATCGTCCTTGTCCTTTTCTTCTTTTTCTTCTTCTTCCTTATCCTCGCTTTCGTCCTCGTCCTCGTCCTTGTCCTTGTCCTTTTATTATTTTCCTTTCTGTCTCTTGTCATGGTCCTCATCCTCTTTCCCTATCTTGTCCTTATCCTTGTTCCCTTCCTTAACATCTCCTTTGTCTTCATCCTCTTCTTTATTCTCTTTCTCGCTCCCATCCTCTTACTCGTTCTTGTCCTTTCCTTAACCTCTTCTTTATTATTGTCCTCGTCCTCTTCTCTAATCTCTTTTTCATCCTCGTCCTTATCCTCGTCCTCTGCCTCTACCACTCCTTTGTCTGCGTCCTCTTTCTCTAACACTTTTTCTTCCTCGTCCTTATCCTCGCCCTCTTCCTCTGCCACTCCTTCGTTCTCGTCCTCGTCCTTATCCTTGTCCCCATTCTCATCCTCATCCTCTTCCTTGTCTTCTTCCTCGTCCTTGTTCTAGTTCTTGTCTTCTTCTTCGTCCTCGTCCTTGTCATGGTACTCGTCCACATCCTCGTCCTCATCCTCGTCCTTATTTTCATCTTCGTCCTAGTACTCGTCCTCGTCCTGGTACTCGTCTTCTTTCTCTTTCTTGCCCCTGTCCTCGTCCTCGTCCTCATGATCGTGTTCGTCATCGTTCTCGTCCTTTTTCTCTTCCTCGTTTTCTTCCTCGTCCTCATCCCTGTCCTCGTCCCTGTCTTCGTTCTAGTACTCATGCTCGTCCTAGTACTCTTTCTAGTCTAGTCTTGTCTAGTCTAGTCTTTCTAGTCTAGTACACTTTCTCTTCCTTGTCCCTGTCCTTGTCCTCATTCTCGTGTTCGTCATCGTTCTCGTCTTTTTTCTCTTCCTCTTCCTCGTCCTCGGCCTCTTTCTTTTATTCGTCCCCATTCTCATTATTTTTTTCTTTCTCGTCCTTGTCCTTGTCCTTTTCATCTTCCACTTCCTCGCCTGTGTCCTAATCCTCGCGCTAATTTTCTTCCTCATCTATGTTCTCGTCCTCGCGCTCGTCATTGTTCTCGGCCTTTTTCTCTTCCTTTTTCCTTTTCTCTTCCTCGTCCTCGGCCTCTTTCTTCAACATTTACTCCGTCCGCTTCCTTGTCCACGTCCCCTTTCCCAACATCTTCTTCGTCCTTGTCCTCGCCGTCGTCCTTTTTCTTTTCTTCCTTTACCCTATCCTTATCCTCGTCGTCATCCCTGTTATCGTCCTTGTCATCGTCCTCGTTCTTGTCCTTTTCATCGCTCTCGTCCTTTTCATTTTTCTCTTCCTCTGACTAGGCTTTTTTCTTAACATCTTCTTCTTGCTTCCCCTTGTCCTTTTCCCCTTCCTTAACGTCTGTTTCGCTTTTGTCCTTGTCCTCGTCCTTTTCCTCTTCCCCATTATCTCTCTCGTCCTTATCCTTGTGTTCTTTCTTTTTCTCGCCATTGTTTTCATTCTCGTCATCGTTCTCGTCCTTTTCTTCTTCCTTTTGTACTTTCTCGTCCTTGTCTCTTTCCTCAGCATGCTATTCATCCTTGTTCTTGTCCTCGTCCTTTGAATCTTTCTTTTCTATCTTAAGCCCTGGTCCTTGTTCTTTTACTTTAATTCGCCCTTGTCCTTGTCCTCTTCCTTAACATCTCCTTGGTCCTCATCCTCTTCTTCCTTGACTTCCTAGTCCTCATCCTCTTTCTCATTCTCGTCCCTTTCCTCAACCTCTTGTTTATTATCATAAATAAATAGATGTTTATTAAATTTTTTAAACAATTTATCATTGTTTTTAACGATTTTCTCAAAGAATTAAGCTAGAAAGTCGCAGTATTTTTGAAAATTCTTCACTTTCTGTCCATTTTCAGTTAAGCTGAGCCAAAAGTTAATTATTGTGAACAAAGACAATTGCTTAACCATTTCATTATCATTCTTAATAATATTCTCATAGAATAGTGCTAAAAATTAGAGTTTTTTCAAAAATTTTCCACTTTCCGTCAAATTTTCAATTAGAGTGAGGTAAATTATTAATTAGATTTAAGAACATTGATTGTTTGAACAATTTATTAATATTTTTATCAATATTCAATTTGTATAATGCTAGAAAGTTGCGATCTGTTCTTAAATTTTTTAATATTTGCTACTGTAGACTCAAAGTGAGTTAAAAATTATTTTTTCAATTAAGCAAAAATAATTAATTAAACAAATTATTATTGCTTATAACTATCTTTTTCTTGACTTATGCCAAATAAATGCGGTTTCTTCTGAAATTTTTAACTTTTTACGTACTTTTTATTTAGTCAAGTAATAAATAATTCATGTTAACAAAGAAAGTTGTTTTTTGTCAAGAAATGCTATTATTTAAATAATTAAAAAAATTAATTTATTGTAAATTTACAATGTGAATTCGAGAAAAAATTTGATAAATACACGTCTTTATATATTTTTTGTTCTCTTTTTTATAATCACAGAAGCTCTGTAGAATACGTGTAACTTTTATTTATGCAAGAGATAATTTTTCAAGTTCGTGTGCTGTCAAATAAAATATTATCAATGCTATGTAAGCAGTATAAATATTCGTTTTCATATGTACACAATTACACATCATAATGGAAAACATTGAATAACATCGGTTTTAATTGCATAATAAAATTAATTTTTTCACTCATACCAATCTTTAAATAAAAATTATTATACAAATTTATCAAATTTCAAATTTTAAAAATAAAAAAAAAAATTCACCCCCTCCCCTTTAAAAAGTAACGTCGCTTAAGATTCTCTTAAAACAGGCAAAAAGGGAGACTTTAAAAAAAAAGGATAATAATAGGGAAATAAAATCTTTTGAATAAAATCAATGTAAATACATCTTGCAATCAATATGAATAACTTCAAGTTTTTAAAATTCTAATATTTTCTATCAAAAGAATTCATTTTTCACACAAAAATTTAATTTTCTATCAAAAAGACGCATTTTCAAGAAAAAAGTTGATTTTTTAACCAAATAGTTAAATTTTCAAACCAAACAGACGATTTTTTGATAAATAATTATTTTTAAAAATTTTAAGGGTTAAACTTCAAAATTAATATTATAAAATAATACATTTAAAATGTAATTTAAAATTTTGATTCAAAAAAATATTTAATAATTTTTAATTATAGCTAAAATAATTTAAAATGGTAATTTTTAATAATATTATGTAGATTTTTACAGAAAATTTTTATTTTAAGACAGTAAAAATGAATTCTCTACTATGAAAAATTATTGTTTTTTTTTCAAAAAAAAGGGTTTTTAATTCAACCGAAAGATTATTTATTGAAAAGGAAGATTTTTCAATTAAGTAGTTCAATTTTTGACAAAAAAAAAAGATTTATTCAAAGTAGTTGAATTTGCGACCAAATTTTTCAACCAGTTGAATAAAACGAAAATGAAACAAATTTTTAACAATTAGGTCAATTTTTGACCAAAAATATATATTTGTAACAAATAAGATTAATTTTATGACTTAAAAAGACAAATTCTTATGAAAATCCATAAATTTTTTAAAAAATATTTCAATTTTTAACTTATAAAGTATAAATTATCTATTAAAAATGCAATACTGAAATTTTCAGATAAAAAATTAATTCTTAACAGAGAAGGAAAAAGGATTTATAACAAAATAATTAAATAAGGTTGAATTTTGAACCTAGGAAGTTTATTTTCGACCAAGAAAAATGCCTTTTTTACCAAAACATGACTTTTTAACCAAATGATTTACACGAAAAAAAAACAAGAATTTTACAAAGTAATTAAATTCTTAACCAAAGAGTTGAATTTATTACAAAAAAGTTCAATTGTCAACCAAAAATATGGATTTCACCATCAGAAAGATTAATCTTGTATTAAAAAAAAATTTTTGAACGAAATAAATTAATTCTAACAAAGTTGGTGAAATTAAAAGAGAAAAAGTCTATTTACCTATAAAACAGGAGAATTTTCAACCAGAAATATTAAATTTTTAACCCCAAAGGGTTGAATTTGGAACCCAGAAAGTTCATTTTCAACCATGGAAGATGACTTTTCTACTAAAATGCGAATTTTCAGCTAGTTGAATTAATTTATAAAAAAACGAGTTTGTAACAAAATAGATAAATTCTCAACCAAAAAGATGAATTTTTAACAAAAAAGGAAAATTTTTAACCAAAAAGGTGGATTTTACCACTAGAAAGGTTAATGCTCTATCAAACAGACGATTTTTAAACAAAATACATTAATTTTAAAAAAATTTGTTGAATTTTGAAAAGAAAAAACGATTTTTGTACAAAAAAGTTAAATTTCTAACCCGAAAAGCTGAATTTTCAATCCCAAAGATTTAAATTTTGAACCCAAAAAGTTCATTTTTAAACAGGAAAGATGACTTTTATACAAAAAGACGAATTTTCAACTAGTTGAATCGAACAAAAAAATAAACAAGCATTCAACAAAATAGTTGTTTTTTTAACCAAAAAGATGAATTTTTAACAACAAAGTTAAATTTTAAACAAAAAAGGTGGATTTTACCACCAGGAAAAACAGTGTTTGGCAGTGAGTTCACACGGCAGAAGCGAAACTTTGATGGATCAATTCTTACTTTTCTCTTTTTATGTTCCCTTTTACATTTCCGCCCTTTCCCTTTTTCCCTTTTATCTTCTTCCTTTTCCCTTTTTGGTTTCCCCTTTCCCCTCCCTCGCTTCCCTTTTCTTTTTCTGTTTTCTCATTTTTTCTTTCCCGTTTCTGGTTACCTTTTTCCCTTTCCCCTTTCTCAGTCCCCTTTCCTATAACCTCTTTCTGGTTGCAATGTTTATTTCCCCTGCCTGGCTTTACTTTTCCCCTTTTTCTTTTCTGGTTTCCCTTTCCCCTTTCCAGTTTCTTAATAACCCTTTCCCCTTTCTGGTTTCCTTTTTCCCTTTTCGCTCACCTCTTTCTGGATGCGCTTTTTCTTTCTGCTTCCTTGTTTGCATTTTTCGCTTTCCCATTTCTTTTTTGTCTCTCCCCTTTTAGGCTTCCCTTTCCCTTTTCTTCTTTTTCATTTCTGGTTTACTCTTTTGCGTTCCTCTTTTTGGTATTCATTTCCTTTTTATTGTTTCTTATTTACCCATTCTTCTTTTTCTTTTCCTTTTTCCCTTTCCCCTTTCTGGTTTTCTTTTTTCCGTTTCCTTTTCTGGTTTTCTTTTCCCCTCTCTAGTTTCTTATTTACCCTAATCTCTTTTTGGTTTTCTTTTTCCCTTTGCCCTTTCTAGTTTCCTTTTCCCCTTTCTGGTTTTGCTTTTCCCTTTTTAGTTTCGTATTAACCCTTTTTCTTTTATGGCTTCCTTTTCCTCTTTTTCCTTTCTGGTTTTATTTTCCCTTTTCTCCTTACCTCTTTTCTGTTACCTTTTTTCTTTCTGCTTTATCGTTTCTTTTTTTACCTTTTCACTTTCTTTTTTTTGTTTTTCCTTTTTCTGGTTTTCTTCTTCCTTTTCCCATTTCACCTATTTGGCTTACTTTTTTCTGTTTTCCTTTCTGTTTTCCCTTTCCCTTTCTAGTTTCTTGTTTACCCATTCCCCCTTTTCTCTCCCTTTTTACCTTCCCCCTTTCTGGTTTCCTTTTTTCCGTTCTTCTTTTTTGGTGCCCTTTCCCCTTTTTACTTCCTGTTTTTTCTCTTTACCCTTTCTGGGTCACTTTCCCCTGGTTCCTTTCTCCTTTTTGGTTTACTTTTTTCCGTTACCCTTTCTGTTTTTCCTTTCTCCTTTCTAGTTTCTTTATCCTTTCCCCATTCTCTCTTGATTTTTCCCTTTCCCCTTTTTTGGTTTCCTTTTTTCTATTTCCCTTTCGGGTTTCCCTTTCTCCTTTCTAGTTTCTTATTTACCCTTTCCCTTTTCTGGCTTCCGTTTTCCTTTTTCCATTTCTTGTTTTCCTTTTCCTCTTTCTGGCTTTCTTTTTCCTAAAAGACAAATTTTCAACCAATTAAATTAAATGAGAAAAAAACAAGTTTTTAACAAAATAGTATAATTCTTAACAAAAAATATGGACTTTACTACCAGAAAGAATAATGTTCTACCAAAAAAGATGAATTTTCAACCAAATACAACAATTTTTAACAAAATTGTCGAACTTTAAAAAGTAGAAGGTGATTTATCTATAAAACAGTCCAATTTTTAACAAAAAAGATTAATTTGAACTCCAATAGTTAAATTCTTAAACAAAAAAGTTCATCTTTCACCGAAAAAGATGACTTTTCTAATAAAAGACGAATGTCCAACCAGTTGATTTACAAGAAAAAAAAAAAATTTTACCAAAATAGTTGCATTCTCAACCGAAAAGTTAAATATTAAACTAAAATATTTAATTTTAAAAAACAAGGTAAATTTCATAATCAGGAAGAATAATTTTCAACCAAAAAGATGAATTTTTAACAAAAAGTTCAATTATCAACAAAAAGATGGATTTTACTACCAGAAAAATTAATTTTCCAACAAAGCGACGACTTTTTAACAAAATACATCAGTTTTTAACAAAGTTGTTAAATTTAAAAAAAAGAGGTAATTGACTGCAAAACAGTTGAAAATTCAACCCGAAATGTTGGATTTTTAAATACCAAAGGGTTGAATTGTGACCCAAAAAGGTTCATTTTCAACCAAGAAAGATGATTTTTATAACAAGAGATGAATTTTCAACTAGTTTAATTAAACGAGAAAATAAACAGATTGTTTAAGATGGATTTTCCAACTAGAAAGATTGAGGTTCTATCAAAAGAAGGATTTTTTTTACAAAATACATCAATTTTCAACAAAGTTTTTCTGTTGCTGCATAAATTTTGAATTATGATAAAGAAAAAAAGTCTTGCTATAACGAAACATTTTTTCAAATATCATGCATCACGATAATTTCCTCATTTTTTAATAAAATAAATCAATATCATAGGTCAATCAATTCGTCTCGAATCAACATATTGTTTCTATTTTTACATCAACTTCAGATTATGAGAATGCGAACATTTTCACTATAAAAATCGATTTCTAATATAATATAAATGACCATAACTTTCTCACTTTTTGATAAAATATATTAATATCTAGGTCAATCAATTAATCTCGAATAAACACGTCGTTTCTATTCTTACATCAACTTCAGATTATGAGAAAGGAAAATTTTTTACTATAAAAATCAATTTTTCATATAATATAAATGACTATAACTTTTTCACCCTTTGATAAAATATATTTATATTAAGGTCAATCGATTCTTCTCAAACTATGGAATCTTTTTTATTTCTTCACCTACTCTAAATTATGTTAAAGAAAAAAGTTTGCTATGAAAAACCGTATTTTTAAATATTTTGCGTTACTATAGGTTTTTCACTTATCAATAAAATGTATCAACATTATAGGTCAATCGATTTGGTTCGAACCAAGAAATATTTTATACTTTCACATCAATTTTGAATTATGTTAAAGAAAAATGTTTTACTGCAAAAACCAAATTTTTAAATATTATGCATTATTATAGCTTCCTTACACTTTCACAAAATGTATCAACATCATAGGTCAATAAATTCGTTTCAAATCAACATGACGTTTCTATTCTTAGATCAACTACAGATTATAAAAATTAAAAAAATGTTACAATAAAAATCGATTTTTAATACTATATAAATCTTCATAACTTTCTGACTCTTTGATTAAATGTATTGATATTGTAGGTCAATCAATTCGGCTCAAACTAAGGGATCTTTTTCATTTTTGCATCACATATAAATTATGATAAAGAAAAAAGTTTTACTATAAAAAACCGTACTTTTAAATATTATGCATCACCATAGCTTTCTTAATCATTAAAAAAATGTATCAACATCATAGGTCAATCGATATTCCTCGAATGAACACATTTTTTCTGTTCTCACATCAACTCAGAATTATGCAGATAGGAAAATGTTAAATTTTAAAAAGAAAGATGCAAATTTTAAAAAATTTTGGCTTGTCGGTGAGCAAAGATTTATGAAAAATTTATTGTTTATAGGGCTATAAATAAATAAAGGCTTGCTGTGCGAGAAAATCCCGCAGGTGTTAAAAGTTTTATTTTGTACCAGGGAATGAAAAAAAATGCAAAAAATGTAATTTTACTAAAAGAAATGTATTTTTAATTTAAAATGACGAACTTGGACTTTCTTCAAGACGAGTTAAATTTATAACAAAAACAGGCATTTTTGACACAATGGTTAAACTTTTATAAGGAAAATAGTTATTTTGCACGAAAAAGTTAATTTTTAAACAAATAGTACAATTTTAAACAATTTTGAAACCAAAAAATAGGATTTTCAATAAGAAAGTTAATCCCTAATGGACTTTCTTCCAGCATCGTTAAATTTTTAACACCAAAAAATGAGATTTTAGATGATTGGTTTAATTCACATCCCGAATATAATAATTTTTAGCAAACCAAGTTAATTTTCTACGAAATTATTGAATTTTTACACACAAAAAAGTTATAATTTTTGCCAAAAGAGATCAATTTTTAAAACAGAAAAGCTGAATTTCCAACTACAAAAAAGAATTCTCACTCAGTTGTTGAATTTTCAAGTCAAAAAGATAAATTTTTTACAAAATAATTGCATTTTTAGACCGAAAATATGAATTTTCAACCAAAAATTTAATTTTTAAACTAAATAAAACACTTCATTTTTCAACAAAATGCAATAATTCCCAATCAAAATAAATAAATTCTCAATGTAAAATATAACAGCCGATATTATTTTGACTTAGAAAGATGTTGACATCAAATCAAACACAGTTGTATTTCACCATAAAAAATTAGATTAAAGTATTAAACTCTTTTTTTACAAAATTTGTCTTTTTTAGTGAAATTCAGCTGTTTTAAGATTCACATTAAAATCATTTTTGGTTGAAATAAAAATTGAACATTTCGGTAGAAAATTCATGTATTTATTATATTATTATATAATTATAAAAATTTGTTAATAATAATAATATTTTTTTTTGGTTCAGGATTCAACTATTTTGTTGAAAATTCGTCTTTTCAAGTTAAATTCTTCTGTTTTTAGTTTTTAAAAAAAATTTTGTTATTGTTGAAACATCAACTATTAAATGTTCAATATATTTCCTAATTGTTGACTTGAAGTCTGTTTTCATATTCAATAAAGAGTCTTCTGATTGTTTAAACAATGTTTAAAATATAAGAATTTTTCACAATCTTAAAAATATTTATGTAACAATATCCTTTATATGAAAAGAAATTTTAAAAAAACTTCTACACTATTTAATTTTCAATAATAATTAAATATATATATATATATATATATATATTTTTTTTTTTTTAACTTGAAATTTCATTTCTGGATATTTAAATTTTCATCAACCTTTAAAACTTATTTAAAAAATTATATATGTACATATTAATTAATCAGTTCACAACATAAAAAGCAATCAACAGTTTTTGTCATTTAAACATTTGAATAATTTTTACTTTACAATAGTCATTTCATAACATCACGAACAATTAAAAAAATATATAATTGTATTAGAGGTCTTTGAAAGAAAAAGTAAGCTTTTATCATGAAAATAAGAGACAATGCTCACATATATAACGTTCATGTAAAGAGTTAATGTTTATGTTACTTAATTGAAAACAATGTAAATTTAATGTGTGAGTAATTTAATTTTTTAAACAAAATTATTTATTCAATAGTTAATTGATCAGTTTACAACATAAAAAGCAATAAGCTTTTATTTGCATGGAAATATTTAAATAGTTTCTACTAATTAATTATTTGAATTTTACTAATAATTATTTGAATGTCTCAATAAAAATGATTTTTTAATGCTTTTTATGTTGTGAACTGATTAATTAATTATGAGCTGATTAATTTTGTTAACAATATTAAAATATATAAAGATTGAATTTTAATATTCTTAAAATAAGCAACATGTAATAAATAAACTAAATTTATAGAAATGCAATTTCAATTGAAGGAAAAATATAATGTAAAAATTATTTGAATGTCCCAAAGAAAATAATTTTTTAATGCTTTTTATGTTGTAAACTGAATAATGAATTACTAAGTGATACTATGAAAACACTTATTTTGTAAAATTAGTTTACAAGATTATTAACAAATAAAATTTTCAGAAATAAAAGTTTAAATAAAAAAATTAAAAGTAAGAATGATTATAGAGTTTCAATGAAAAATAGAGTCAATGTTTTTGAAGCTGTGAAATGAGCATCTGAATTCAATTTTTTAAATTGTATGTTAATTCGCTCTAATTTTTTCCGAAATTTCTTTTGGTAGGTTACTAATAAGTAAAATTTGCAGAAGTTAAAGTGAAAATTAAAAAAAATGTAAAGTAAAAATTATTTCAAAGATTGAATAGAAATAATAATTCAATACTCTTTATGTTGTGAACAGATAATTTAATTAGTGGCTGATTAATTTTTTTAATTTGCAGAGCATCATAGCAAAAAGTCTTAGGAAAAACATTCTTGGTTGATTCTGTATACAAAAAATAGGCGCATTTATTAAAAAGGTGCCTATTAATTGAAAAGTCGCCAAAATGTGAATTTGTTTATTAAAACTGTTTAAAAAATTACCAAAAAGCATCTATTCCTGATTAATGGTAATATTACTTTTATTTTTCTCACATTTTATACAAAATATATTAATGTCAATGAGCTACGCATTACTAATCTTAAAAAATGACTTTTTTCCATTAATTTGTTTGTAACACAATAATTTTTTTTTAATTATTCTAACATTATATACTAATTCAAACTGATGAATAGATGTTGCCATAAATTGTTTTAACAATTTTTTATTGTTTTAAGCAATTTTTTTTTGAAATAGAAACAGAAAGTCGCTGTTTTTTTAAAACTTTTCCACTTTTTGTCCAATTTTTAATCATTGTGAAATAAAAGTTAATAAATGTTGAGACACATAAATATTTAAACAAGTATTTTCTTTGTTAATAATATTATCCTTGAATAATGCTTTCAGTAACTATTTCAAGGAAAATTTACATTAAGTATGATTCTTATAACAAATTCTAAGAATATTTCAAATATCAGTTTTGCTTCAGAAAAATATATTTACAAAAAAGAAAGATTGTTCGAAATATAATCCTCTCTAACGTTTATTTATTCTTTTCATTACTGAAAAGGCAAAAAAAATTGAACATTTAAGAAAAAACTGCAACTTTCTCACACTTATCTAAGAAAAGATAATTATAAACAATAATAAATTGTTTAATAACATAAATAATGATATTGATAAACAATAATAATTTTTTTAAACAATTATTTTTGCTGAACTAAATTAACTGATATGTTACTTTAAGCAAAAAATAGATTATTAGTTAAAAATTTAAGAAAAAAACGCAACTTCCTACCAATTAGCAAAGAGAATATTCCAAGCAAAAATAAAAAAATCTTCAAACAATTATGTTTGTTAACATGAGTTTATAGTTACTTTTCACTAACTGAAAAGTGACAAAAAGTTAACAATTTCAGAAAAAAACCCCATTATTCAAAAAGAACATTGTTAGAAACAACAATGAATTGTTTAAACAATTAGCTTTATTATTATTTTTTTTTAAATCCTAGTCCATTTTTTTAACCATTTTTTCAATAACTACTTTTTTGTTAGTTATTTGCAAAATAATCTGTTCTAATTAAAAATGCAAGTGCGTCGGTAAAAGGTAAACTACTTTGTTAATTTTTTTAAATGAAGGTTCATCACTTTTGCTAAAAATCTAACTATTTCTTTTGAATACTTTTTTGCCGAGAGTTCTATTTTCTCTCCCTCTCCCTCTCCCTATCCCTCCCCCTCTCCCCCTCTCCCTCTCCTTCTCCCTCTTCCTCTCCCTCTCCCTCTCCCTCTTCCTA
>JAUELO010007005.1:0-11679 GCA_032357855.1 Amphibolips quercusostensackenii
TCCCTATGTTATTATTATGGAATTTTTAGGGCCCTTGCGGCACGTCTTGATATCAACCGATTTGGCTCAAACTTGGAGGGAATTTTTCCCCCCTGCAACTTCACAAAAAGGGGGAGGGGGGTGGCATGCCTTCTAATCCCAAAAAAAATTTCAACAGGTATGACTTTGGACCACCCTAATGTACATTTCTGGGGAGCGTCCACATTAGGGTGGTCCAAATTTATACCTGTCAAAATTCGAGTTTCGATTTTTGGTGATCGATCCCCTGCAATTAGGCATTTTTACTTCATTTCCAGCGAACTTCACCATGTATATATACATAGTGTGAAGTATAATATATAACCTCCATTCGTTTTATACAATCTTTATATAAAACAAATGAAAATTCTATATAATATTGATATAATATTTTACACTATGTATAAACTATACATAATTTTTCCACCTGGGTTTTTAAAACTCTTGAACCCGAAAGGTATGTATGTATGCATGTATGCATGCATGTGTGTATGTATGTATGCATTTATGTATGATGTATGTATGTGTGTATGTATGCATGTATGTATGTATCTGTCTGTCTGGATATTTTGGTTACAAATTCAAAAAATTAAAGCATTTTCAAAATTTTTGAGACCATTTTTTTTCAAGATTAAAAAATTCTATGTATGGCTATTAATAGTGCTCAACAAGTCGAACCATTTATTTTTATGACTTTTTCCAATAAAATTAAAATTTTCAGTTTTAGCAATTTTTAAATTCAAAACAAACATACGAAAATAAAAAGTTGAAGTCCAACAACGCATGATATGAAAAAAGTCAAAAAATTAAAGACATTTTTTTGTACATTCTACAAGATTATCATAATAACTTTTTGAATTTTCTTGAAAAATCGAAAATTCAAATTTCGATGGCAATAAATATAATGAAAAACCAAAAATTCCATTTTGCGGTCAAACTGTACAAGATGCGAAAGAGATGCAAAAAAAATTGTGTACCTGAAAAAGATCTACAAGTTTATTATTAAATACTTCTTGATGTAACGCGCAGTTTTTGTTTCATTCCTAAAAATCAATATTAAAAATAAAATAAAATTTTTGGAGAGCTGCACAAGCTATGAAAAAATATAAACAAAAGTTATTCACCCAAAAAGAGCTACAAGTTTGTTATTATTCGTTTTTTAATAGCATACACTGTTTTTGTTTTAATTGTGAAAAATAAAATTAAAAATTAAAAAATTACATTTTTTTGAAAAAAGGACGCAAGGTAAGAAAAAAATTAATAGACAAAAATTGTTTACTTAAAAAATATCTGTAAATTTTTTATTATTCATATTTAGGTGAAACGCGTAGTTCTTGTTTTAATCGTAAAAAATAAATTCAAACTGAAAAATTAAATTTTTGGACAAATAAAACAAGCCACGAAAAAAGATAAATAAATAAAATTGTAGACCCATAACAGGTCTGCAAATTTTTTATTATTCACTTTTTGATAGGGTGCGTAGTTTTTGTTTAAATTGTAAAAAATCACACAATTTTTTCAAAAATAAATGTGGAAAAGCGACACAAGGTAAGAAAAAAATTAATAGACAAAAGTTGTTCACCCAAAAAAGATCTAAAATTTTTAATTAGTTATTATTTGGTAGGATGCATATTTCTTGTTAAAATCTTAAAAAATAAGATTGAAAATAAATAAATAAATTTTCTGGAAAAACGATACAAAGTGCAATAAAATGTTAATTAACAAAATTATTTTTTATAAGCTGCATACTTTATTTAATTTTAAAAACAAGACAATAAAAATATATCTGTTTCAATATGAATACATATTATAAATGAAAATAATATGCATTTATTAAAATGATACACCGAGAAACAGAAATAAATATTATACACATACACATCCATTCCATACACTAGAGTTGAACTCAATGTAGAAAAATTTGCACTTGGACAAAATTGAGAGCGAAGCACGAGACACGTGGTGAGAATGTGTTCGTCAAAGCCGAAGGAGCTTTAACAAAAGAGAATTCACAATCAGCAAATGCCAATTGTCGATGATTTGACCTTTAATTTTGAAAGGTCTGTGCACAAATATGGAAGAAGTACGAGTACAAAGATCGAGCGCGCAGCGCGAGGTAAGCACATTATCGAGCGCAAAGCACAAGGTACGTGATGAGAATGTGTTCGTTAAAGCCGAAGGAGCTTTAACAAAAGAGAATTCACAAACACCAAATGACAGTTGTCAATGCTTTGACCTTTAATTTTAAAAGGTCTGTGTACAAATGTGGAACAAGTACAAAGACCGAGCGCGCAGCGCAAGGTAAGTACATTATCGAGCGCGAAGCGCGAGATTCAACAGACGCGCGCCCTAGGTGCGCTCAAACTTACGAGCCGCGCGCTCAGCACATGATAAGAATGTGCCCGAACAGCAGGCAGATTTTTTATAGTCTTTTTCGATAGAAAAATTGTCCTTTTGGAAAAAAATTCTTCTTATGGTAGAGAAAAACATTTTTTTGTGTTAAAAGTTAATTCTTTTTATTTTAAAACTTTACTATTATACTTCTGGTTCAAAATTCATCTCTTTTGGATTAAAGTTCCTCTATTTGGTTTAAAATTTCATTATTTTCTTGAAAATTCGTCTTTTTAGATAAAAAATTCATCGTTTTTCGATTAAAATTTTATCTATTGATAGAAAAGTAATCTTTTTGGTTAAAAATTAATTTTTGTTATTATCATGTGATATCTTTTATTCATTTGTTAAAAATTCAACTATGTTTTTAAAAAGTAATCTTTTCTTATCGAAAATTTAACTATTTTGTTGAAAATGAGTGTTATTAGATTAAAAGTTCATCTTTTGGTAGAAAAGTCATCTTTTTGGGTTAAAAGTTAATTTTTTTTAATGTACTCTTTTTTTTTAAAGAAAATTTATCTCCTTTTTTAGTTAAAAATTCTACTATTTGGTTGAAAATTTTGCTAAGCATTCGTCTTTTTGGATTTTAAATTTGTTTTTTTGGATCAAATATTCTTTTTTTGATAGAAAAAGTCATCTTTTTTCGTTAAAAATTAATTATTTTTATTTGAAAAGTCTACTATTATATTGTGTATTTGAAACTCATCTCTTTTGGATAAAAAATCTCTTATTTTGTGGAAAAGTTTATGATTTTATTGAACATTTGTCTTCTTAGATAGAATACTCTTTCTTTTCGGTTAAATATTCATTTTTGGTCAAAAAAATAATCTTTTCTGACATAAAGTTAATTTTTTTATTATTTTGTTTCATCTTTAATTATTTTATTAAAAATTCAAACTATTTTTCAAAAAAGTCATCCTTTTTTATCAGAACTTCAACTATTTTGTTGAACGTTTATCTTTTTGAGTAAAAGAATTGTCCTTTTGGATTCAAAATTCATCTTTTGTCTTAACGATTTCAGCCATAAAAAACTCAATTTCAAAATTAAAAATAGTAGACTTGAGGGGATGTTTTCTCCCAAAAAATAAGATTTAATGATAGTTATTGGGTGAAAATTATTTCTTGAAAATTCCTTAAGAGGTGACTATACTTTAATTCACAAAATGTTAATAACAGATACTTATTTTTTTCATTTTTTCAAAAACCGAGCGTTTCCCATTTAAAACTCCATGTTAATTTCAGAAGCCCGGAAGCACGTGTTAACTTAAGAAAAAAAAAAAAAAATATTACGGATTTTCTTATTCCAGAAAACGAACGAATTGGTGAGGATAGATCACCAAAAATCGAAACCTGAATTTTTGGATACCATACTAATGACTTTCATTTTTACCTTCCACTACCCCTTACCTCTACAGCGCCCCAAATATGAACCAAAAATAAAAAAAATACATTTCTACGTCTTTTTTAATACAAAGGAATACTAATGGACAATCTGAATAGGCCTCATAACTTTTCAAACAATTTTTAATTGTTTAAATAAATGTAACTTAATTAAACATTTACTTTTTTCCAAAAAATGTAAAAAATAATCTATTTCCAGAATAAAATGTAATAGTTGATCATTGTTTGAAAGAGTAAATTTTTAAAATACATTATGTGATTATTTGAACAATAATTATTGCTTATTTTCAAAATTTCTAAAAATCGAGCTAGATATGTCCACTTTTTTCTCCAATTGGCATCACATGCTACTTATTGTTAAATAGTTACATAATTTTTATACTTTTATTCTAATGGTTAACAAATTTTATTTGTTAAAACAATTTTTTTAAGGTTTCGAAAAAACTGTTCAAGCAAATAAAAATTGTTTAAACAAAAGGACATTTGGTAAACATTAGAGGAAAAGTATCAAAGTTATGTAATCATTCAACAATAAGTAGTATAGAATACCAATTTGAAAAAAAACTGGACATCTCTGGCTCGATTTTAAGACATTCTAAAAATAAACAATACTCAATTGTTTAAATAATTACATAATGTTTTTTAAAATTTGCTACCTCAAGCAACGATCAACTGTTACATATCACTCAAATAATGCGATTATTTTTTAAATTTTTTATGAACAAATAATTTTATAAGTTACATTTATTTATATAGTAAAACGTTGTTTTAAAAGTCATAGGAGATATTCAAATTGTCCATTAGTAATTATTAATATAAAAATAGATAGCATAAAATACTGATAATTAACAATAATACGTAAAAATGTAGTTTTTAGATTTTTTGATCATTTTTGGGGTGTTGTGGGGGGGTGAGGATGGGTTAAAAATGAAAGTTAATGGTATTATTTCATTTCCTAGACACTTCTTTTTAATTGCTGAAGAATTTGTCAACTGTCGATCAAACCCTGAAGTATCAGTCCAATTTTTCGAAAATCAAACATTTTCCCATGTTAAATATATGGGATTTTCAAGTGTCCAGTGGAACGTGTCAATATTGGAATTTCGAAAGATAAAAAAGACGGATTTTCTTTTACTGGAAATGGAAGCTTTTAAGGGTAGGGCGTCCTGACCTCCAAAGTAAAAAAAAATTTGCAATGGATTTTCGCGCAATCCTAGTGTACATAGGAGGGGGATCGCAAAGGCTTTGTAACACGTGACACTTCTCAGGTCAAAAAATAAAATTTAAATCCGTGTCAGTACATCAAAGACCAATATTATCGACATAAAAATATTAGTAGTTGCATTTTTGACTTAATAGTTTAATTTTCAAACCAAAAAATAGAATGTTATAGAAAAAAGTTGACTTTGAAAACCGGAAAAGAAGAATTTTCACCGAGAAAGTCAATTTTTAATGAAGTATGATGAATTTTCAACCAGAAAGGTAATTTTCAGTGAAGAAAGATAAACTTTTAACGAAGTGGTTGAATTTTCAACTAAAGAATAAACATTTTCAACTAGAAATGGAGTCGCTTAATTTGTTGATAAAAAAATAATTTAGTTCAACTGAAAAATAATATTTTTAACGAAATAATTGAATCTTTAACCAAAATGATGAATTTTAACAAACAAGATTAATTTTCTACACAAAAAGACATATTTTCGACAAATTACATAGATTTTATACTAAAAAATTGAATTATCAACTTAAAATGTAAAATTTTTTAACCAAAAATGTAAAAGTTACGTTTTCAGACTAAAAAAATTATTTTCAACAAAGTAAAAAAAAATCCAGCAGAATGATTTCAAAATTGCTGGAATTTTTTTGAAAATTCTATTAGGACTAAATTAACGTCGTAATAAACAGCTAGCCTGGATTAATTTCAACCTAAAAGTACTTGCAGATTGAGTTTTTCCTTCGTACGTATTTCGGGGTTTCCCCGGTTATTTTAAGCTAAGGAAGGAAAAATCATACCACGCGTTTATGAGAAAAAAGATATTTTCATTTTTAGATATTAAAAATCTCATTTTTCTCGAAAACGACGCAAAATCTGAATAGTATTTCATAGTTTTAAATTGTTTCCCTCCCTAAAATTTATAAAATTATAGTCTTGACAGATGTTTATGTTGTATGATTTAACAAATTTTTCCAAAAAGATAGAAAAAGTCAATACGAATCAACTGAAATAGCATTTAGTTTAAAGAATTTTAAAATTTTATTTTCTAAAACCTTTTTTTTGTAGTTCACAGATTATGTACAAAGAACATGTTTCATAAGATTATTAAGGTTCCTGAGCTGCAAGGTAAAGAAAAATTTGTTTTTATTTCTAAAATTGAAGAAATATAATTTCTAACGACTCAAAATCTCATTTTCCTCGAAAAAAAAGCAAAATAGGAATAGCAATACATATTTTGCGCCATTTTCGAGAAAAAGAAGATTTTTTGTTGTTAAAAATGAACATATCTTTTCTCTTAAAAACAGGTAATACGATTTTATTTTTTCTTGCCTTAAAATAACCGTGGGACATCCCCGAAACACGTACAAGAGAGAAACTGGATGCGCAAGTACTTTTGGATTGAATTTAATCGAGGCTTGCCGTGAATAGGCTTCGAAATTCTTTTTTGTAGGCTCTCGCCGCCTACTTTGACTAATTTTCTACAAGGAAGTTTAACTTTAAACCAAATAGTCGAATAGTCAAGCCCAAAAAACGAAGTTTTCAGAAGGCTATCTAATTTTCAACCTGAAAAGTTGAATTTTCAACAAAACAGTCCATTTTCAACCAAAAGAGATGGATTTTCAACCAAGAAGTATGACTCTCCTTCCCTAAAGGATTAATTTTCAGTTCAAAAGGACGAGTTCAACAAAACAGTTGCATTTTCAATAAAATAATTAAACTTGCACCAAATTGGTTGCATTTTTTCACAATTGGCTGAATATTTAACCTACAAAGATAGAATTTCAACTAAGAATATAAATTTTTTACCAAAGGACGAGTTTTCGAAAAATGTATGAATTTTCAACCAAACAGATTGATCTTCAAAGAACAAGATTAATTTTCTACCCAAACAGAAGAATTTAAGAAAAAATTGTAAAGTTCTCAAGCTAAGATTCGAAGGTTTTAACAAATTTTTGACTTTAAGTGCCGATAAAGAAGAATTTTGAACAAGAAAGTCAATTTTTAATCAAGAAAGATGGATTTTTAACGAAATAGTTGAATTTTCAACTGAAAAATATATTGTTTTAGCTAAGAATAGTATCGTTGAATTTTCAGTAAAAAAAAACTAATTTTCAGCAAAAATGTTAATTTTTAACCAAATAGTTTCATTTTCTACCAAATCGTTGAATATTCATGCCAAAAAGTCGAATTTGCTGCGAACCAGCTAAATTTTCAACCTAAAATATGAATTTTCAAGAAAAAAGGTAACTCACGACTAAAAAGTTGAATTTCGAACTAGAATGATAAATCTTCAAGCAAACAAAAAATACATTTTTTGCAAAGTAGTTTAACACTATACCCTATAGTTAATTTTTTAAGCAAATAGAATTAATTCTCAACAACACATGTAACAAGTAATATTTTTAAAAAATCTTTAATTTTGATTGAAAGGCAGTTGATTTAGCAAACAAAAAAAAGAAGACAAATCTTCAACAATGCAGTTGAATCCTCAACCAAAAGTGATTAATTTTCAGCAAACCAGAAAAATAGTTTAATTTTCAACCAATAAAATGAATTTCAACTAAAATAATGAACCTTTAAAACAAAAACAAAAACGAATTTTTAAGAAAAGTGTTCAACATTCAACCAAAGAGTTAAATTTCTAACCAAAAAGTTGATTTGTTGACCAAGAAGATTAATTTTCTACAGAAAATTATGAATTGTCAACAAAGTACAGGAGTTTTTTACTAAGCAGTTGAATTTTCTAAAAAGGATGAATTTTAAACCAAATGGTTGAATTTTTAGCTAAAAAAATCCATTCTCTTTAAAAATGGAGTCTTTAAATTTCCAGTTAAAGGCATTAATTTTCAACCAAAAATGAAACAAATTCCGAAGAATTTTGAGAGATATAAAAAATTGCAAGGTATATAAAAGAATTTTGTAGATTTTTGGGAGATTCCAGCTAAATATTAAAGGATTTTTAGAAAATTTTGTCAAAGAAATAAAAAGGAAATTTAAGAAATTGCTAGCAATTCCAAACATTTTAGAGGATTTCAAGGTCAAGAAATTTCAAAATATTTGAAGAATTTTATGAAATCTTAAAAGATTTTAAAGTTTTCTAGGAATTCACATTTTTTTCGAGAACTTCAATGAACAAGTTTAATCAAAACTTAATTTAATTAAAAACTTTCATTTTTAGCCAAGAGATGAATTTTCAGCCAAGAAATTGAACTTTTCTACCATAAAAGACTAATTTTTAATCCAAAAGAATGAATTTTCAACAAAAAATTTGAATTTTCGACCAAAAAAATTACTTTAACAAAAGAGTTGCATTTTCAACCAAATAGACGAATTTTTAACGAAATATTTCAGTTTTCAAGCTGAAAACTCGAATCTTTTAGGAAAAAGTGGACTTTGAAAACCAGAAAAGAAGAATTTTCAACCAGAAAGTTAATTTTCAGTAAAGAAGGATCAATTCTCAACGAAATAGTTGAATTTTTAAGCTGAAAATATAATTTCTCAACTAGGAAAGGAATCGCTTAATTTTAAGATAAAATAAAAATAATTTAATTCAAACAAAAAAGACTTACTTCTAACCAAATAATTAAACCTTTAACCAGAATGATAAATTTTCAACAAAGAAGAATAATTTACTACCCAAATAGACTTAGTTTTAACAAAATACATGAATTTTCTACTAAATAGTTTAATTAACAACTTATAAAGGGAAAATTTTCAACCGAAGATGGAATAGTCACGTTTTAAAAAAAAAATTGTTTAAACTTCTAGGATGTCTCACGATCATTTTGAGCACAAAAAATCACTCGTGCTGTTTTTGAGAAAACTTTATTTTTTATTCTTTTAAGAAGGTTAATCAACAAATTTTCATAAAAATAATTTTAAATGGAATTTCGTTGGCTCAAACCATTTATTTAAGCATTCAAAGTTGCACGAGTAGCTCAACAGCTTATGAAAACTAAACCTTAAATAATTTTGAAAAATGGTAAAAAAAGTTGAGAAAAATTAGTTATTTGAAAATTGATTTTTTTCAGTCCATCTCAAACACATATATTACAGTGTATGAAATCTCCGAAAAAAAATCGAATTTTCTGTTTCTAAAAGTTGTTGACAGTCAATTAATAAAGAAGATTTAATTTTAAGCAGATCTAAACAAACATTGCTCTAGTTCTATAATTGCCTTTAAATTATAAGCTTCTAAAAATGACCCGTTTTATGAACTTTGTTACACATTGATTTTATAAATAAAATTTCTAGTTTTATACAAAAACTTATTTCCTGAGCATCGGAGGTAAAAGTTGTTATTAAATAAATTAAAGAGAACTTCATTTCAAGCAAATCTAAAAAAAATCGATGTTCTATCTCTAACAACATCGAAGTTCAGTCTTCTGAAAACTATAATTTTTATGGTATTTTTTCAAACACTTTTTTAATGTTTAGTTCCCGAGCATAAGACGTTTATAATAATAAAAATTTTCAATTTATGAGCATTATATGAATACAATAGCCTGCTCTCATCTTTAACTTATAATCATATTTTCATAATGTAGTTAATGAAAGCTTTCAGTTCACAACGGTTAATTAAGTCTTCATTTGCTTCGAGGACAAAACACAAAATAGAATATGATCATTTTTCTATGTCTTAGCCTCTAGAAATGAGATATTAAAAAAATGTTCAACAAAATTCCATAAAAAGTGTACTTTCTTAGGTGCTATTATTTTTTAGATTTACTCAAAATTAAGTCCTATTTTATTTGTTTGTTGGCAACGTTCACCTGTGATGCTCAGAAAATAAGTTTTTTTTTGGGAAAACGAGAAATTTTATTTTAAAAATTGATGTTTAAAATAATTTTATGAAAAATGGTCAGTTTCAGAAGGCCATAATTTCGGTGCTATCAGCGCAAGAACAATGTTTTTTTTCTTTGTCTATTCAAAATTAAGTCTCCTTCACTTAATTCACTGGCAACTTTCATCAGCAATGCTTAGGAAGAGAGCTATTTCACAAAAACTAATTTTTTTTTTATTATTCGCTAAAAATGAACTTGTAAAAGCCATAGCATCGAAAATGTTAGGGATAGAACATTCTATTGTTTTGATTTTACAGGAAATTCAACCAACATTAATCTAAACAACACATTACCAAAATATTTGTGCGGAATGTTATTCTTAGGGTAAGAGCATCATGTCTTAGCACCCCCCTTCCCCCAATTGTTTATTTATACTATAATTTTTACATATAATGCATATATTGATTATTTAGTGCGATTAAATATTTATCGAAAATAAAATAAATTCACTTCGGTTTTTGGTATACAAAAAATTGGGCTAAGGTGACAAGAATTGGTGATTTTGACCTGCACAGTATGTGCATATTTTGCACACAAAAAAAATAATCGTGGAAGCGATTTTTTTTAAATTCGAAATTTTGATTATAAAACAGAATATACATGAAAAACTTTCTTTACTCAGGGATTGTTAACAATAAAATATAGAGTTGAATCAGTTCTACAACAAATTTTGTAAAATTATAACTGGTAAAATTACAAAGGGTTATATATTTGTTTAGTGCAAATGTTATTATAAAATAATATTATCGGACTCTTGCGCTGAATTTTCTCCTTTGATGATGTTCGGATATTCTTGATGTGCAAACACAAAAATCGTGGAAGCCCTCTTTTAATTTAATTTTTATTTTTTAGTTTCTTGGTTTTCAATATAACAGGTTTCTTTTTGCTCAAAAGATCAGTAAAAATTATTACGAAATTATGTTCCAAAATGCGACCTGAATAATTTAAGGTTTTTGTATATTAAAAAACGAAGTGTCTCGTCGTCCCAAAATTCGGGATGACTAGTCCAGTATTTTTCATATGCTTGGCTAGTCGTGCCGAAAATTCTGGACGACTTGCCCATCCCCTTTTCAAAGTCCCACAATTTTTTGGGACGACTAGACACAGCCATTAAAAAAAACTTGTTATCGCAGCAAAAATTGTTGACAATTTTTTTTAATCACCGGTTTATCTCAGGTTCTAATTAAGCGATGCTTGCATGATTTTAGAAGATAAAAGATAATTTGGTAATAAAAGTTTCAACTTAAACAAAATTTGTTTGAAAACAAATTTTGTATTAGTAATTTTCTTTTGAAAAGTACTTTTATGACCACATAAAACAATATCCAGTAAATATCATATAATTTCAAGGATCTTTCAGTTCAAGTTGATTAAGCTTCACTTTGAGATACTTGGGATTTGGGATGGACTGGAAAGAAGCAATTTTCAGAAAACTAATTTTTCCTACATTTTTGCATCATTTAAAAAAAATATTGAAGGATTTCAGTTTCTGTAATGTAATCAGCTCCTGGAGCACTTTTTAAGGATGCCTTACTGAATGTTTTGAGCCAACTAAATTTTACTTTTAATTAATTTCCGTAAAAATATGTACCGGGAAAAATTACTCATTGCCCTGATTAAGAACACTAACATAAAAAAATTTCGGATTAAATACTACATTGAATTATATATAATGTAAAAATAAAACATATTAGTCATTTATTTTTCTCTTTATTGTGACGGTCTGAATAAATAGTCACTTTACCTTAATTTGTACTGACTCAGATTAGTAGATCTGGTCAGTTAGTTTATTTAAATGATACACCAGTT
>JAUELO010007016.1:0-11679 GCA_032357855.1 Amphibolips quercusostensackenii
TATATATATATATATAGGCAAATGGATATGTAATTAGACAGGTGTAGATAAATATAGATAAATAGACAGATAGAGGAATATGTAGATGGATAGATAGATTAGTAGATAGATAAATAGATTAGATATAGGTATACGTGGGATAATTCAAAGGATCTCTGACATTTCTTTCTCTTGTATCATAATTTTTTCTCATATTAACAATTTCTTATCTTAAACTTTCTTAGATCTAAACAAAAAAAAAATAAAATATTTCAGCATTTTCCAAATACTTAAATATTTGTAGTTTATTTTAATCTTTTATTTTCTTTACTTTCTCAAGATTCCTTTCATTAAAAATATTTTAGATTTTCTGAAATTCAACACATCGCATTATTTCAATTAGAATTACTTAATTTTCAAAATTTGTTTTACAACTTCTTATTATTCTTATAGAAAAATTTTTTTTTTCAAATTTATTTTAACGATTTTCTCTGGGGTTATTATATTGCAATAATATTATAATTTCATAGATTTTAGAATATTTATCATAGTTTTCAGATTTTTCAAGATCACTTGAATTTAAATAATTTATGATTCCTCAGATTTCCAAATATCTTGATTAATTTATAAAAGATTTTATTTTATTTCTATTTTTTTTTATTCCTCAAGATTCCTTAAGCTTCATTTTTCGATTTCGCACAGACTTTAATATATCTTATTATTTTAAATTCTCAAAATTTCATCTTATTTTTCTAATTCTCAGAATTTTTTTAACTTATTCTTAGATTTTCACAGATTTTAATATATCTTATTTTTTTAATTCTCAAAATTTCTTCTTATTTTTTAAATTCTCAGGATTTCTTAAAATTCTTCTCAGATTTTCACAGATTTCAATATATATCTTATTTTTCAAATTCTCAGGACTTCTTAAACTTATTCTCAGATTTCGCAGATTCCAAAACATCTTATTTTTCAAGTTATCAGAATTTCTTAAACTTATTCTTAGATTTCACAGATTCCGAAATATATAATTTTTTAAATTCACTGGATTTCTTGAACCTAGTTTCCTTTTCAACTTCTCAGATTTAAGAATTATTTTTATTTTTTGTTTAATTAATTAAAATTCCAATATTTCAGACTTAAAAATAACTCATTTTATTTATCAGATTTCTCAAAATTGATTTCAAATTTCTCAAATTCATAAATAACCCTTTTTTGTTCTTAGATTTCTCAGGATTTCCTCAAATTTATTTCATTCTTAATTTCTCATAATTCAAATTTTCCAGACTTAAAAATAACTTATTTTATTTTTTCAGATTTCTCAAAATTTATTTCAAATTTCTCAAGTTCATAAATATCTCATTTTATTCCTTAAACTCCCAGGATTTTTAAAAATTTTAATTTATAATTTCTCAGATTCAAAAATATCTCATTTCATTTCTTAAACTCTCTGGATTTTTTCAAATTTTAATTTCAAATTTCTCAGATTCAAAAGTATCTCCCTTAATTCTTAATTTCTCAAGATTTCTTAACACTTATTATTCTTGGTTTTATATTATTTTATTTTGTTATCCTTAAGATTTATTGGATTTGTTTGATTTTCAATTTCAAAAAAGTTAAATATTTCAGATTTAAAAATATCTCATTCAATTTTTCAGATTTTTTAGGATTTAAAAAAATTTAAATTTACAATTTTTCAGATTCAAAAATATCTCATTTTATTTCTCAAATACACAAGATTTCTTAAAACTTATTATTCTCTATTTTTTCATTCTTAAGGTTTCTAACATTTGTTCTATTTTAAATCCAATTGGATTTTAATTTATTTTATTCCCTAAATTTGATCTCAAACGTCGAACAGCTACTTCGGCCTTCTTTAACATAGATTCGAAGATTTCCGAGGATTCCTTCCAAGAATTATCGCAGTTAGTGTTTTCTTGATTATTTGTAGATTTAGTTTCGAGTTCCTTTGCTAATTTAACAAGGTTATTTTTGAGTTTAATGTGCTCTTGATATTCGTGTCGTTGTGTCCCGGAGCGACGATCAATTCTGTACGGTCTGTTTTGAGACATATTGTAATGTAATCCAAAGAAAGTTACCGATTTTGTTTAACACTGATTATAAGAGTGCAATTATTTATTGGAACTTTTCCTAAATTTCAAGTTTATAAGGGTTGAATGCGCATTTGTGTTAATTGCCTATTTAGACTGTTACTCCTTAAGAATTAACAGTTACGGCTATTATTCTTAAATAAATTACCAGTTGAATCGTGTAAATCATAACAGACTAGTGCCCGATCGAGCTCAATCCCTGCTATGACTTAAGAAAATTTATATTAATTAAGTGCAAAATTCGGCTGTTGTTCTTAAATGAATTAACATTTGAATTGTTTTAATCATAACATACTAGTTTCCGCTCGAGCTTAGTCCCTGTTATGATTTTTTTCTGCAAGTATTTATATGATGTAAGTTGTATATTATGTAAGTTATGTAAGTTGTATAATTAGTGTTTCAATGGAATTCTCTTTTATTTTTATTTTGATTTCATTTAATACGCGAAGTTTAAATGTTAGTTCACTTTAGATCACTTATTATTATATACTGTTTTAAGTTTCTCAATAATCCTGGGAAAAAATTTTTGATTTCATTAAATCAACTCTCTCTTTCAGTTTTTTGTTTTCTGGCCGATGCACCAAAATTATGTATGTGACATCTGGATGATTAATAAATATCACATACCTACCTTTCGTCCTGATATCCTTGTTTTTGCTCAGCATGATTAGAATAACTATAATGATAGTAAATACTCCAATCAGGTGGAAGCAGGATGAGAGAATCAACTAAGAGAGAGAGAGAGAGAGAGAGAGAGAGCGAGAAAGAGAGTGTAAATAAAACAGATTAGGAACGAATTTCTATATTAAATTCTATTTATTTTTGGTTACATGAATTTGAGTTAAATGGTTTGACGATTGAGAGATCAAATTATACACGAAAGGCAGCTTGAAAAAGAGGAACGAAAAGGTGGATACTAGGGCTTAGATTATGGTAAATAAGAACAGGTCAATTAACTTATTTGTGTGGTTCTTACGATGCAATCTAGTGCTTTTTCCTTATAAACCCCTATAAAGCAGCATGGGTTGGGCAGGCGGAATTCCTCGGTGCTCGGTATCCTCCTTTGACCCGTCGATGAAACCCCAGGCAGATGGTTATTTAATCCTTAGAGCGACAGAAGTAGGTAATGTAGGTCTCGACAGGTAGGAAGTTCGAGGGGAGGATAGCCTTGATGTCCTTTCTCAAGAGATCGTTCAGGTAACAGGATTTACCCACAATAGATATAGGTGATTTTAGTGCGAAAACAGATTTCTTAAAGTAATATTTTCACAAAACATCTTAACTTATCAAAATCCACTAACGCAATTCACGTAATCCATTTGTTCACAAAAGCCCCGATGCGAAATTCTAGTTTCCGCGCCAGACTAACGTATGATTTATGAATTTAGCACAAGAACATGACGAATTTACGGAAACAGACTAAGACTTAGCGGAGACGAAAATTGAACCAAACATACGGCGGCAAAGTTTAAGCTGAACTGAACTGAACTGAAAACGGACTAAACATAACACCTGCGGATATTAGACTGAATTAAACTGGTTCTGATCATTCTCGGGTGTTTATAAAGGCAAAAGCCATCCCCATTGGAAGTCATAAATGCGTTGACAATTAATCGTGATTATTGTACCTAAACCAATTCATGTGCCTCCCGTTAACTTAAATGGCACTTTTCATGTGGTTGAGGCACGTGTACAATTTTTAATCCAGAACAATTATTGATCGGTTGACTTTTAGAGTGAGGATTGACGGGACGTTACACAAGTACGTTTAAAAAATCATATATAGTAGTTCTATTTGCATTCACATTTTGGCGCTTGTTACGGTGTAAGGTTTGGTGATAATTTAAAAATGCCCATCGACTCATTTCAGCATGAAAGACAGTTCCTTCGTTGAAAGTACTATTTATCATTCTCGGTTCACATCTTCGTGGAAATGCAAAACGTCCGTCTCCTGAAAATTCAACGTTTTTTGATCGAGCAAAGCTGCTCTGAAGGTGGTAGAATTACGTAGCGGGACTATTAACCTTACCCGTGGGAAAAGGAGTAGAAAGAGGTGGAAAGAGAAGAAAGAGAAAGAAGAGGCAAAATCAGACGGGATAAGGGTTACCGGGCTGCACGGAGCCTCAGCTATCCGAACTGCAATGCGGCAGAGTCAACTTCTCGTCGGACCAAGTTGGCCAAGCGTCTCTCGGATCGCCTTTAACGCCCACGAAACCACACGCTTGTCCACTCTTTGCTTTTATATGAATGAAACGATCGATGTTCCAACCAAAACAAAGAAATTGCTCCAATTTCACACCGCTTTCTGCTATACCTAACGGCAATTGACTTAATAGCATTATCAAGGTTAACAGTATGGGATATAAATTAATTTCTTTAAAAAATAACCTTTAACAAAAGAACCTCAGTGGCTTAGACGATAGTGGGGCTTTGGTGGTTCAAAACTTATCCTAAACAGTAGGTTTCCTTGAAGGAGGCAAGCTACCTCACAAGAAAGAGGCTCCATGTCAAAGTGAAAGTTGTTTGGGGGTTACTAGTTAACTTTGACAAAATTCGGAAAGGAGTTAGTGATCTCTTTGCACAGGGGCTTCATGTCGAGGGATCAATAAACGTCAACTTGTGAAACAGAATGGCACACAAAGACTCAAAACGAGAGATATATTTTTTCAAACGTTAGTGGTAGAGGCTAATTTGAGACAGTTATACAAAAAGGAAAAAAAGAGGGGAAAAGGGATAATTTAACGAAAATAATCTTATACTCTTTTCTTAATTTTCTCTGAGTCCTTTTTATATTACTAGAAACTAACATGTTTGGAGGCCAATTTAAATATCCTCATTAGGGCAATTTTGATGGGAAACTATGGTTAAATTTTGTGGTCTTGTGTGAAACTCATTATTTGCAAAGCAAAACGTTTGATCGGTACTGTACACCAAAAAAACGTCCTCTTAAAACGCAAGATTTTTGGGTAGTTAAAGCTATTTCGCAAATTACTTAAAAAGAATGTGGGGTTTTTTGAACTATTTTTACCATAACTTTGGCTAATGCTAGTCTATAGATCCGCCTTGGGACAAAGATCGTAAAAAAACACATGATATCAGTTTCCAAATTTTCTTAGCGCAGTGATGAAAAGTAAATCATCTTATTTCGCCAAGTTCTTATTTAATTTTTCATATTAGAACAAATAATAAATTACAATTTTTTCTTACAAAAACTTCTTAAATATTACCAAAATATGAAATATTTGAAGTCTTAATATTTATCTATTTTTATATCAATTGCACGGATAATGTAGGTTCTAAATATTCATACAAATTATCTTTACGAAAATGACCGCTGTGAAAAATATACACATATTTTTGAGTTTCTGGTATCTTCTTGGCTAAAGGATGATTTGATGGCCCATCAATGTTTTGTTTTAACAGTCAATATGCTATGAGGATTCTATTTCAGTTTATGGTTTTTTCACCATCTACGATCTCTGTTTCTTTAGAAAAAAAAAACAAATTTCATTCTGGCTAAGGACATTTAAAAAAAGGATTTTCATAATTTTCGACAATCATCTAAAAGTTTTGATACAAGTCCTTGCTCATTTAACTACACAAATTTTTAGAAGGACTCAGCTATTAGAACACAATATGGTGAAGATTGATACATAAAAGGCCTCTTATCTTGTTTTTGGAAACGTGATATATTTAAATCCTGTTTCTGTATTTAGGTTATGATGCGTTGTATAGCTAAAGAGGCCCTTTATCAAAGGGCGAAACGTATCAATGTTCTACATTCTTAGTGAATAAAATTTGATGGACCAGTATACGAACAAAATTCAAGATTTAAAAATCTGATATCTTCCTTTGACTACCAGTTTGAAATCTTCTCTTAACGTTGATAAGCAATACATGTACAGTGTTCACCCTTTTGGCAATCCTAAGTTGGTTAGGTAGCAGGATGCTGTCTTACTTTTTTATACGTTAAAAATTTCAAAAAAATATAAAGATGTAATTTTCTTCTTAAATTCTAAAACTAGGCAAAAATACATAACAGAAATTAATTTTTTATGATTAACTCCTTATAAAAAAAAATGTATACGATATATAAAATTAAATTTGTATACAATTTGTTAAATCTTTATTTTTAAGAGCTTTCAACTTGAAAACACAGTTTAGAAATTCAATTGAACAAACATCAAAATGTTAAAAATTGGGAGCAAAATATTATAATGCCTTAAAAACTGACCGATATTATAATTTGACGAGTTAAAAAAAATCATTATCTAAAAAATTATTTCATTATATGAAATAACTATCCACATAAAATGTTAGTTTTTTTGCAGCCTGTATAACGTTGTTTCTATAGGTTGGTAATTTTGAAGTGAGGGGCGGGGGACCTAAAAAGAGTAATTTTAAAAAGTGAACCTCAAAAACGGTGTAATGGTAGGTAAATTTGGCTCAACACCAGTATAAGGGATCGTAAATTTTCTGAGAAAGCGGTAGGAGTGAGGGAGGTCGAGAAAGAGCCTTTGTCGGTGAAACCTTATAGTAGAGTGTTGCTCAAGCGAATATTTCGTTCTGATGGTAAGAAAATTTATTCTGATTTTTTGCATATATTTTGTAGAAATGTGACCTTTAGAAGTCAAATATTTTTATTTTCAAAAGTTTTTTAATATTCTTAAAAATTAGATATTTTTCTTCGTTCTGGTGTTCAATAGAGCATTGTTTGTGTTCATCAAGCATTTTAGATCATTTAAAATTTTATATAGAAGAATAGAAGGAGTTAGATACAGTGAAAAACTTACAGTTGGAAATACGAAGATTTGAAATATCAGTAAAGTTCACAAAAGATTAGACTGTGGAATTTTAATACGAAAAGAAGACATGATACTTATTAGAGTAGTTTGAGTGCTGCTCATAATAATTTTAATCTTTAATACTGAAATTTATACACTTGTCCAAAAGTGGATTATCAAACTACTCTATAATAATTATAATTTTTTTTTATTTAACCCTATTGTGCAATCTTTTCTGAACTACAATGTCATTTTAAATCTCCGTGTTTCAACGTAATTCGTATTATATACCTTTTTTTGTTTACACTTTTTTTGGGATTATAGCCCGGTTTTTTGTTAATCAGACGAAGTCGTGTGCCTGATAAGTATTACCTCATAAGGCCCGGCACGTTGTCGCCGGCGACAGCTTTTTAAATAACAACTTTTCATGCATACATAAGACTAGTAGATCAAAAACACCAAAAATAGACAAACTATTTTCACCTACGCCAATAAACAACCTCTACATCAAACAAAAATTGTTTTCTAACGTTGACAACACAACTTTTCTTCTTTGCCAAATTTTGGTAGATGTTTAAATAAGTATTTATTTTATTTGAAGTAAAATTTAATTTTTGTATTTAAAACTTTCACTTTGTTTAAAAGGCGATATTTATAATTAAACATGTTTTTTTTTAATTTTAAACTTTTTGTAATGTATTAAAATAATTGGTTTTATGATTTTAATCACAGTACAAGTTTGAGTGCGACTTGGGCACGCGTCTGTAGGGTCTCGTGCTTCGCTTTCGATAACAATGTATCTAGCGAACATTTTTCTGAAGTTTACTTGCAAATATTACAAAATTGAAAAAAAAACCTCTACGATTTAAGTAATTGCTAATACGCTTTTATTTTAGAATAAAAAGAAACTTTATTTACTCAAGGCTCTGTCAGCCTTAAGGAACACATTCTCTGTTAAGTATATAATAATAATAATTTATTGTATATTTTTGAGGCATTCAACTTAACAAAAATTTTCGTCTAAATAATATCTACAAATTTGCTTAGAATCATATATAATACACTCGCTGTTGCGCGCTTCGCGGGCTAATGCTCGCTTTGTAAGCTTTATCACTGTTACATGCCTTTTTGTTTAGTTATTTTAGTTTTGAATGGACAGGAGAACTAACTTTTTCAATGTTCTATCGACCTTAAGGAAAACATTCTCATGCGAACACTCGCGCTTCGCTCTCGATATTTGATTTAAAAATTATTTAATCCTCGCGCTCCACGCTTGGTTCTGTGCATCGTATGAAGCAAACAAAAAAGTTTGAGCGCGCGATTGAATCTTCGCGCTTTGCGCTTAAAAATAAATTGCTCGCGCGCTTAGCGTTCTGTGTTATATATTCTTCATATAAAAATTAATAAATTCGTATTTGTTTTTTAATTTCATTTCCTACCAAAAAATATGAAATTCCAATAAAATTTTTGAAATTATCAAACAAATATTTTAAATTTTAAAGAAATTTCCAACCAAAGGAATTAACTTTTAACCAACAAAAATTTTTTTTAAAAATAATTAAGTTTAAAAAAAAAAGGATTTTCAAATAAAATGATGAACCATCAACAATAAATATTAGGTTTCAACAAAGAAGTTTCACTTTCTACTAAGTGGTTGAAGTTCCAACCAAAAAAAATTAATTATTAAATAAAATATAATAGTTGATATCTTAACCAAGAAAGACTTTAATTTTAACCTAAAACCAGCTAGTTTCCACCAAAAAAGACGAATTTTCAACAAAATACTTCAATCCTTAACGAAAAAAACACCGCAATCTATCAAAGAGTGATCGCTAACAGATTTTTAGATATTTTTTAATGCACAATTTTTGTTCAATAATTTTTTCGTACCTTGCACCATTTTCCCAAAAAATTTTTTTTTATTGTAAATGTTATTATGCACAATTAAAACCAAAACTGCGCATGCTATCAATAAACAAATAATAAGAAATCTGTAACTCGTTTTTGGGTTAAAAAATTTTGTCTATTTATTTTTTTGTGTTTTGTATACTTTGTCTAAAAGTTCAATTTTTCTCTTTTTAATGCAGTTGTTTACAAATAAAACAAAAACTACTCATCCTATCAAAAAGTGATTACCGACGAATTTGTAGATCTTTTTCAAAATACACAATTTTTGTTATTTTTTTTTGTATCTTGTATAGTCTGACTGCAAATGGAATTTTTTATTTTTCATTATTTTTTGTGCTGTCAAAATTTGAATTTTCGATTTTTCGAGGAAACCTTAAAGTTGATGTGATAGTCTTGTGGGGCGTTCGAAATGCAACGTTTTTCTTTCTTCGACATTTTTCCATAACGTGCGTTGTTTGGCTTATAATGTTCATTTTTGTTGTTCTTTTTTTATTTTGAAAAAACTATAATTTCGGTATCTTTTTTTATCAGAAAAAGTTATTGAGATAAACTGTTGGTCTTTATTAGTACTATTTATAACCGTCCATAGAATTTTCAATTTAAAACAAAAATTGGTTTTCAAAATTTCTAAAATGTGCTCACTTTTTGAGTTTTCATCAAAAGTGGCTGGCTAAAAAACTTCACCTTCAATTTGAGACACTAAAATGTATACAAAAAGCCAATCCAATCTGTTCATTTTTTCAAAAGTTATCGTGCTCACGAGCTACAGTTCCACAGACCTACATACATACATACATACATACATACATACATACATACATACAGAAGACGCATTCATAAAAACCTGTTTTTCGGATTCAGGGGGTCTTAGAACATAGACGTTTGATAAAAACCGGGGGATCAAATTTTACACAAATCTAATACCTTCTCATTATAGGATAAGAATGTAAAAAGACGAATTTTCAACAACAGTCGAATTTTCAATCGAAAGAAAGGTATCGTAAATGTTGAATTTTCAAGACAAATATTTAACAAAATGCATACAATTTTAACCAAATAATTAAATTTTCAACCAAAAAGATTTATTTTTTACTGAGAAAGACGAATTTCCCACAAATCACATAAATTTTCTGTCAAACGAATGGATTTCTAAGCTACAAATATCAACTGTTAATAAAAAATAGAATAGCTTAATATTAATTTAGAAGAATTGATTTTCCAAGAAATAGGTTTTTACAAAATACAAAAATTTCCATCCCAAAAATATAAATGTGTAACCAAATAGTTGAATTTTCAGCCTAAAAAGATAAATTTTAACCACGAACATTAATTTTCTACCAGGAAAGATGAATCCTGAACAAAGTACATAAATGATAAATCCAATATATGTAAACTTTAAATCAATAAGATTAATTCTTTAGTAAAAAGGATACTTTTTCCACAAATTACAAATTAAACAAAAAAATATTACTTTTCATTAAAAATGAAATAGTTAAATTTTTATTTAAAAAAGTTAGTTAAACGAAAATGAAATTTCCTCAAAATATTAGAATTTTAAGCCATAAAGAGGATTTTTTAACAAAGCAGTTAAATTTTTAACCAAAAATATGTATTTTTAACAGAAAAGTTAAATTTTCAGTTTGAAAAATTTACTTTTAACCAAAAGATAAACGGAGTTTTAACAAATTAGTTTGATTTCAAATAAGGAGATGAATTTTTAACTAAAATTTTGGATCTTCAATGAAACAATGAATTTTTAAGAAAGTTGTTAATATTTTAACCAAGAAGTTGAATTATTTTTCAACTAGATGGATGAGTTTTTGATACAAGATGTAATAGTTCATATTTTAACCAAAAGCGTTTCAAATTTTAAATTAAAAAAGTTAAATTTGTCCAAAATGCAGAACTTTTAAACAGATGAATTTAATATTTTCCAACCAAACAGTTGTGTTTATAAGAAAGGATGACTTTCTACCAAAAAAATACGAATTTTTAACGAGCGAAGTGAATGAACATGAATATACAAACAAAAGTTGAAAATTCAACTAAAATGGACAATTTTTTAACCAATAATGGAATAGTTAAATTTTCAAACAAGGAAATAGATATTTAACTAAAGCGATCAATCTGCAACTAAACAAATCATTTCTCAACAAATTATTTTGAATTCTAAACAAATAGTTAAATTTTCTACCAAATTATTGAATTTTTGAGCCCAAAATACGAATGTTTTACTAAATAGTAAAATTTTTAACACAAAAATATCTATTTTCAACAAAAAAAGTTGATTTTTTGATGCAACAGATTCATTTTTAACCGATTATTTGCATTGATTTACCAAAATGATGAAATTTCTACTAGGAGAGATGAATTTTGGAACCAGAAAAAATTTTTCTTTTAAAAAAGAAAGAAAAGGCCAATCACATTGTTGAATTTTCAAGCTAAAAAGACGAGTTTTTAACAGAATAATTAAATTTTTAACCAAAAGAGATCATTTTTAATAAAATTGTTGAACTTTCAAAAAATCAGTCAAATTTTTAACCAAATAACTGTAAAGCTTGGGATAAATAAAAAGATTTGAGGGTGGGGGGCGTCAGGAGAAAATGTCACGGTATCTTAAATTCTTAAATGTGGACGTAAGGTCTGTAAATTTCAGAAAAACACCTCACTTGATTCGTGATTTTACGTTAATCATGCACGGGCACTTACTTAGAAATATCTGAAATTTAAGTTAATTTTATAAAAAAGCCCACAGATATTTATTTTAATTTCGGTTCGTTAGGATAAAAAAATTGTGACTGAAAAACAAATGCACCAATATTTTAGAATCAATGTACAAAATCGGATCAAAAATTAAATGAACATTGATGTTATTAATGTAAGCTTTTCGCTTGGAT
>JAUELO010007037.1:0-11678 GCA_032357855.1 Amphibolips quercusostensackenii
ACTCGACCGAATAGAGCATAATGCATTTCAGAATTAAATTTAAAGGTACAATTCGATGATTGCAGAAAATCGAATAAACCAAACCTAACCTGAATTCGTTTTCGAGATATATCTATTCAACTTTTTTTTCTGGGGTGCCTCTCATAGAAATTCCGTAATTTTTTCAAGATTTTTTTAATTCCTGACTTTTTCATGATTTCCCGGTTTTTCCTGATCTACAGTAAATTGGGTTTATATAGGTCATGAACTCATAAATTTGTCTCACCCCTGAGGTATCATTATTGTGTAAGGTAGACACTGTACGTTCAACGACCCGGTCGCACATGCACGCACGTCGAGATGCACGTAATGCGTGGCCCTGTCCCAAGATCATTTTTTTCAACAGTCAACACTTCCATTCAACCTGTAACAATCAGCCCTGTCGGCTGGAGAAAAGTTGGAATTTTCTTATTCAATTGTCTATTTGTTCAAGTGGCTTCCAAATGAGGAAATGAGGACATCCTGAATTTAATTGTTTTTTAGATATGTGAGCGTACACATATATTACGTGACATTATAGGGGACGGATGGGGGTCTGCTGTATTATCGACACAACAAAATTTAGTAATTGAATTTTCAATCAAATAGTTGAATTTTCGAACCAGGAAGTTTAATTTCCGACAGAAAGTTCATTTTCAGCCAAGAACGATGATTTTTCAATCAAGAAAGATGAGTTAAAAAATACATTTTTAATAAAACAGTTGAATCCACAACCAAAATGATAAATTTTTAACAATCAAGATTAATTTCCTCCACAAAAAACGAATTATCTACAAAACAGTTCAACTTTCGATCAAAAAAGATTACTTTGACAAAATAGTCAAGTTTTCAACAAAATAGTTTAACCTTTAACAAAATAGTTGATTTCTTACCAAATAGATGAATTTTAAACTACAAATATTAATTTTCGACCAAAAGACGAATTTTCAACCAAATACATGTATTTGACAACAAAAATATGAATTTTAAACAAATAAGATTAATTTCTTACCAAAATAGACAAAATTTTCAACAGAATAGATGAATTTTTCACCTAATAGTTAAATTTTCAAGTTATAGAGGAAAATTTTTTAGATAAAAAATTAATTTTTAACCAAAAAAAAGGGAGGAATTTCCAACAGAATAGTTGAATTTTTATCCAAATTGTTTTATTTTCTACCAAAGTAGTTCCATTTAAAAAAAAAATGAATTTTCAACGAAACATGTAATAGTTAATATTTCAACAAAAAAAGATTTTAATTTACAATCAAAAACATATTATTTTAACAAAAAAGATAAATTTTCATTAAAAAAATTTATTTTTAACCAAATAGATAAATTTAAAAACAAACAAGATTAATTTTTTACCCAAACGGTAAAGAAGAATTTTCAAGAAGAAAAATGAATTTCAATCAAGAAATATGGATTGTCAAAGAAATAAATGAATTTTCAACGAAATAGTTTACTTTTCAACCAAAAATGGAATCCTTGAATTTTCAGTTAAAAAAAAAAATTAAAAAAAAAGGATATTAAACTTGTGGAATTCAACTATAAAGACGAATTTTTAACAAAATAGTTAAATTCTCAAACAAAAATATAAATTTTGAACCTAGCATCATAATTAATTAACTACCCTGGTCGACACTATAACATCTTTACCTTAAGATTAATTTTCTACCAAAACAGACAAATTTTAAAAAAATAGATGAATTTTCTACGTAATACTTGAATTTTCAAGTCATAAAGAAAAAATTTTCAGATATAAAATTCATTTTCAAAAAAAAAAAAAAAAAAAAGAAACGAATTTCCAACAGAACAGTTAAATTTTTAAAATAAATCATTTAATTTTCAACCAAAAATATGAATTTTTAATAAAACACGTAAATGTTAATATTTCAATAAAAAAATTTTTATTTAAAATCAAAAATTTTGGATTTTAATCAAAAATGATGAATTTTCATAAAAATATATGTTTTCTTTAACCAAATAGATAAATTTTAAACAAAACAGATTAGTTTTTAACTCAAATAGTTAAATTTTTAACAAAATAGTTACATTTCTAATTTGAAAAGTCAACATTATTAGAGAACACTTGACTTTTAAACCGTAAAAAAAGAATTTTCAACAAGAAAAATAAATTTGAATTAAGAAAAGTGCATTTTTAACGAAAAAAATAAATTTTCAATGAAATAGTTCATTTTTTTAAATAAATAGTTTAATTTATAACCAAATAGCTTAATTTTCTGCCAAAGTAGTTTAATTTTTAATGAAGAGTGTAATAGATAATATTTTACCAAAGAAAGATTTTAATTTGAAATCAAAAACATGGTATTTTAACTAAAAAAGATGAATTAAAAAAAAATGCAGCTTAAAAAACCAATTAAAAACAAAAAAAAAAAGAATTTTCAATCGAAAAAGACCAATTTTTAATGAAATAGTTGAATTCTGAACCAAAAATATTAATTTTAAATAAACAAGATTAATTTTCCACCAAAACAGACCAATTTTCAACAAAATAGATTAATTTTCTACCTAACAGTTGAATGTTCAAGTTATAAAGAAAAACTTTTCAACCAAACTACATAAAATTGTACAATAATTAAATTTTAATCAAAAAGATCATTTTTTATCAACAGTTGCAATTTTAAACAAAAAAGAGGAAATTCCAACTATGAAAATAAGCTTTCTACCAAAAAAGACGAATTATAAACTAAAAAGTTTAATTTTCAACCATAAATAGAAAAGTTACATTTTCATCTGAAAAATGTTATTTTTATACCAAAACTGATGAAAATGTAAAAAAACAAATTTTCATAAAAATAGTTCAATTTTCAGTCAAAGAAATGATCCTTCAACTAAACAAATCATTTTTTAACAAAGTGCTTTAACTTTTAGACAAAAAGTTGAATTTTTAATTAGAAAAAAATCAATTTTCATACAAAAAATTAATTTTTTATCAAAAAATATAAGTTTTTAGCAAAGTAGTTTAACTTTCATGCAATGAGATAAATTTTCAACTAAACTGATGAAAATTCAACAACAAAAAAATACTTTTAACAAAGCGGTTTAATTTTTGTTCAATTAATTTAATTTTTAATAAAAAATGGAATAGTAACATTTTCATTTTAAGAAATGATCTCCAAAAAAAACAAATAAGTTTTTAACAACAAAAAAAACTATTTTAAGCCAGTTAAAATCAACTAAAAAAGACGACTTTTTAACAAAATAATTGAATGCTTAATCAAAATGATGAACTTTTTAAAAGCAAAATTAATTTTCTACCCCCAAAAATACAGTTTTAACAATGTGGTTCAACTTTAATCCAAGTAGTTGAATTTTTATTAGGAAAAAAAATCAATTTTTAACAAATAATGAAATATTAATATTTTTATTTAAAAAAATTAATGATGAATCTTTTACGACAAAAAAAATTATTTTTTAGCAATGTGATTCAACCTTCAACGAGGTAATTGAATTTCTAACCAAAAAAGATATGTTTTCAACAAATAATGTATTACTAAATATTTTAACCACGGAAATTTTTTATTTTTAATACAGAATAGTGGAATTTGACGAAAAAAGGGGAATCTCCAAACAAAATAGTTGAATCCTTAACCAAAGAAGATTAATTTTCAACCAAATTATTGCATTTTTAAACAAAAATACGAAAGTTCTACCAAAAGAGGTGAATTTTAGAACAGAAAAAGATTTTATTTCAATTTTCAGCAACAAAATATGAATTTAAAAAAATATTCGAATTTTTAGTCCTAAAAGATGAATCTTTAACAAAGCAGTTGAATTTTATACCAAATAGCAGAAATTTTAACCTACAAAGATTCATTTTTAACCAAGAAGATTAATTTTGACCAAAAGATGATTTTTTGACAAAATAAATGTATTTTTAAACAAATAGTTGAATTTTCAAATAAAAATGATAAGTTTCCAAAAGAAAAGGGAACACTTAAATTTTGTGTAAAGAAATATTACCAACAAAAAAAAATAATTATTAATCAGCCGCATTAAACGGAGAAAGACACATTTTTGACAAAGTAGTTGGATCCTCAACCAAATAGATAAATTTTCAACAAACAAGATTAATTTTCTACCCGAGTGGAAGAATTTTTAACAAAATAGTTCAATTTTTAAGCTAAAAAGATGAATTCTTTAGAAAAAAGTTGACTTTTAAGCCAGAAAAGAAGAATTTTTACTAGAAAGTTAATTTTCAATCAAGAAAGGTGATTTTTTAATGGAACAGTTATATTTTCCACCAAAAATGAAATAGTTTTAACAAAATAGATGAATTTTTCATATCAGTAGTTTAATTTCAACCGAAAAATATGAATTTTCAATTAAAAAGTTAATTTACGACCAAATAGTTGAATTTTTAACTAAAATAATGAATCTTTAACAAAAAAAGGTAATGTTTTAGAAAGTAGGTTAACTTTAAACCAAGTATATGATTTTCCAACTAAAACAATGAATTCTCACAAAAACATGTAATAGTTGATATTGCAACAAAAGAGATTTGAATTTTACATTAAAAATGGTTTAATTCAACCAAAGAAGACAAATTTTTAACAACATAGATGAACCTTAAGCCAAATAGTTGAATTTTATACTGATGATGAAGCTTTAATTGAAATAGTTAATTTTTCATTTGAAACATAAATTTTCAACCAAATAGTTAATTTTTCAACCAAAGAGATGAATCTTCAAAAAAAATTAAGGATCTTCATAAAAAATGACTTCTTAGTCAAATTGTTGAATTTTCTACAAAAGAGATTTTAATTTTAAAACAAGAACTGTTGAAGTCAACCAACAAAGACGAATTTTCAACAAAATAATTAACATCAACAGAAAGGGATATTTTTGAACAAAATTGTTTAATTTCCAACAGAGCAGATTAATTTTTAACTAAATAGTTGAATTTCCAACCAAAAATATTAATGTTTAACCAAGAAGATTAATTTCCTACCAAAAAGACGAACTTTTAATAAAAAACATGAATTTCTTATCTGAAAACATCAATTTTCATCAAAAACTGGAATAGTTACATTTTCAGTGAAGAAAATTATTTCTAAAAAAAAAAAAATAATTTTTACCAGAATAGTTGAATTTTAAATCCAAGAGGTAAATTTTCAACTAAGATGATGAATCTTAAAAAAAAATTAATTTTCAAGAAAATATTTCAACATTCAACCAAATAGTTGAATTTTCAACTAAAAAAATTAATTTTTAACCAAGCAGTTGCATTTTTAACCAAACAGGATAAATTTTCAACCTAGAAGATTAATTTTCCACCGCAAAGACTACATGCGAAATTGATAATTTAGATATTATTGAATTTAAAATGTCTGAAAGTTATCTAATATTGCAAAATAAAATTGTTTTTATTGAAAAATTTTAAAATAAAGAAGCACCATTTTTTGGTTTTATTTTGGTCTCGCAGAAAGGTTTAGGTTTCTAAGATTTTTTCCATTTCAGAAAAAGTAAGAGAAAGAGGCTTGTTTGATTGTTAATAAATGTTTACAATAATTAAATATTATATGGAATGAAAATTTACAAAAAAAATGTTTAACATCTACTAAAAACTGCTATTTAATTTTCCGATCGGTTGAAAGCTGGTTTTTCGTGTTCAATAGAAAAATGTCATTAAGATCAGTTGTAGATTCTTGTAATTCTTCATTGAATTTCGGGATAAACGAACAATAATTTTTTTAATATGTCTAACATAATGATAATCGTTAGTCGATTTAAACTAAAGCTTATTTAATGCGGACAGACAGACTATCGTACTTTATTATAAAGGAATCTCAAAAAGAGGATCTGAAAAAGAGGATCTGACAAAAAAGGAATCTGAAGAGGAGGAATCTGAGAATGAGGAATCTAAAAAGAGGAATCAAAAACCGGAATCTGAAAAAGAGGAATCTGAAAAAGAGGAATCTAAAGAAGAAGAACCTGACAAAGAGGTATCTGACGAAGACGATCTGCAAAAGAGGATCTGAATAAGAGGAATCTGAAAAGAAGGAATGTTGAATCGAAGAGTCTAAAAAGGTATAATCTGAGGAGGAGGAATTTGAAAACGAGGAATCTGAAAAGGAGAAACCTAAAAGGAGGAATCTATAAAAGAGGAATCCGAAAAAAGAGGAATCTGGAAAAGAGAAATCTAAAAAAAAAAGGAATTTGAAAAGACAAATCTGATAAAGAGGAATCTGACAAAGAGGATCTGAATAAGAGAAATCTAAAAAAGAGGAATCTGTAAAGAGGAATCCATAAAAGAGAAATCTGAAAAAGAGGAATCTGACAAGGAGGAATCTGAAAAGAAGAAATAAGGATGAATCTGAAAAGAGAAATCTGAAAAAAAAGGAATTTGAAAAGACCAATCTGACAAAGAGAATTCTGAGAAAGAGGAATCTGACAAAGAGGATCTGAATAAGAGAAGCCTAAAAAGGAGGAATCTGTAAAGAGTAATCTGGAAAAGAGAAATCTGAAAAAGAGGAATCAGAAAAGAGGAATCTGATAAAAAGGAATCTGACAAAGAGGAATTTAACAATAAGGAATCTGACAAGGAGGAGTCTGACAAAAAGAGAATTTTACAAGAAGTAATCTAAAAACAGCAATCTGGAAAAGAGGAATCTGAAAAAGAGGAATGTAAAAAAGAGGAATTTGAAAAGGAGAAATCTAAAAAGATAAATCTAGAAAAGGTGAATCTGAAAAAGAGGAATCTGGAAATAGGAATCTGACAAAGAGAAATCTGAGAAAGAGGAATTTGGCGAAGAGGATTTGAAAAAGAAGATCTAAAAGAGAGGAATCAGAAAAGGAGGAACCTGAAAAGTAGGAATGTGAAAAGGTGAAATCTGGAATATAGAAATTTGAAAAAAAGAAATTTGAAAAGGAGAAATCTAAAGAGAGGAATCTGAAAAAGTGAAATCTGAAAAAGAAGAGTCTGAAAAAGAAGAATCTGACAAAGAGAAATCTAAAAAAAGGAATCTGATAAAGAGGAAACTGTCAAAGAGAAATCTGCCAAGAAGAAATCTGACAAAGAGGAATCTTACAAAGAGAAATCTGAGAAAGAGGAATTTGGCGAAGAGGATCTGAAAAAGAAGATCTAAAAGAGAGGAATCAGAAAAGGAGGAACCTGAAAAGGAGAAATGTGAAAAGGAGAAATCTGGAATTTAGGAATTTGAAAATGAGAAATCTGAAAAGGAGAAATCTAAAAAGAGGAATCTGGAAAAGTGAAATCTGAAAAAGAGGAGTCTGAAAAAGAGGAATCTGACAAAGAGAAATCTAAAAAAAAAAGGAATCTGATAAAGAGGAAACTGTCAAAGAGAAATCTGCCAAGAAGAAATTTGACAAACAGGGAATTTTACAAGGAGTGATCTAAAAAGAGGAATCTGGAAAAGAGAAATCTGAAAAAGAGAAATCAGAAAAGAGGAATCTGATAAGAGGAATCTGATAAAGAGGAATCTGACAATGAGGAATCTGACAAGGAGGAATCTGACAAACAGGGAATTTTACAAGGAGTCATCTAAAAAGAGGAATCTGGAAAAGAGAAATCTAAAAAAGAGGAATGAAAAAAATAAGAATCTGAAAAAGAGAAATTTAAAAAAGAAAAATCTGAAAAAGAGAAATCTGAAAAAAGGTATCTGAAAAGAGGAACCTGGCGAAGAGAAATCTGAAAAAGAGGAATTTGGCGAAGAGAATCTGAAAAAGAAAATCTAAAAGAGAGAAGTCAGAAAAGGAGGAACCTGAAAAGGAGGAATGTCAAAAGGAGAAATCAGGAAAAAAGGAATTTGAAAATGAGGAATCTGCAAAGAAGATATCTAAAAAGAGGAATCTGGAAAAGTGAAATCTGAAAAAGAGGAATCAGGAAAAAAGGAATCTGACGAAGAGAAATCTGACAAAGAGGAATCTGAATAAGAGGAATCTTTCAAAGAGGAATCTGACAAGGATTAATGTAGCAAGAGGAATCTGGAAAAGAGGAATCTGAAAAAAAAGGAATCTGTCAAAGAGAAATCTGCCAAGAAGAAATCTGACAAAGAGGAATCTGACAAGGATTAATGTAACAAGAGGAATCTGAAAAAGAGGAATCTGAAAAAAATGAATTTGAAAAGGAGAAATCTAAAAAAAGGAATCTAAAAAAGAGAAATCTGAAAGAGAGGAATCAGAAAAGAGGAATCTGAAAAAAAGGAATCTGACAAAGAGAAATCTGACAAAGAGGAATCTGACAATGAGGAATCTGACAAGAAGGAAACTAGCAAAGAGGAATATTACAAGGAGTAATCCAAAAAAAGGAATCTGGAAAAAAGGAATCTGAAAAAGAGGAATCTAAAAAAGAGGAATCTGAAAAAGAGAAATCTGAAAAAAGGAATCTGAAAAAGAGGAATTTTTTAAAAGGGATTTGAAAAGGAGAAATCTGAAAAGAGGAACCTGGAAAAGAGAAATCTAAAAAAAAAGAGGAATTAGAAAAGAGGAATCTGAAAAGAGGAATCTGATAAAGAGGAATCAGATAAAGTGGAATCTGACAAAGAGAAATCTGACAATGAGGAATCTGACAAGGAGGAAACTGACAAAGAGGAATATTACAAGGAGTTATCTAAAAAGAGGAATCTGGAAAAGAGGATTCTGAAAAAGGAAAATCTGAAAAAAAGAAATCTGAAAAAAGAAATCTGAAAGAGAGGAATCTGAAAAGAGGAATCTGACAAAGAGAAATCTGAGAAAGAGGAATTTAGCAAAGAGCATCTGAAAAAGAAGATCTGAAAGAGAAGAATCAGATAAGGAGGAACCTGAGAAGGAGGAATATGAAAAGGAGGAATCTCGAAAGAAGGAATTTAAAAATTAGAAATCTGAAAAGGAGAAATCTAAAAAGAGGAATCTGACAAAGAGAAATCTGACAAAGAGGAATCTGAATAACAGGAATTTCTCAAAGAGGAATCTGACAGACGAATCTGAAAAGAGGAAATTGTCAAAGAGGAATATGCCAAAAAGGAATCTGAAATAAGAGAAATCTAGAAAAGAGGAATCTGACAAAGAGGAATTTGAAAAAAAAGGAATCTGACAAAGGGGAATCTGAGAAGGAGGAATCTAACATGTAATCTGTCAAGGAGGAATATGCAAAAAAGTCATGGAAATAAAATTTTTATTATTTACCTTTGACGTCGAAATGGTTCGCCATGTGACGTCACCATGCTTGAAAAGCATTGCTTTAGCCCTGCTTCACGGGCATCGGAAAGTGTTGAAATCATGCATGTGTTATAAAAAAAGCAGGGAAATAGAACGTTCAAACGCATTCACGTCGAGTGAATGGAACAATCGAACCGATACGCCGATACACGTGACTTTGTTGAACCACATTTGGATAGAAATGTTTGACCTGAAGTCAAAATATATTTCAACAAACTTTAACGAGATTAGTAATTAATATTCGACCGATGTTAATTATTTTCACGGATTAGTATAACTCTGGATTACATAAAATAATGGTGGATTACTCCGATTTAACTATAGACTCACGCGAATTTTCAACTAAACAAGATTCACTTTTAGCAAAATTGTTCAATTTTCAATAAAATATATAATCTTTTCACCAAACATTTAAATTTTCAACCAAGAAAGATTTTACTTTTAAAGCATAAACAGTTGAATTCATCCAAAAAAGACGAATTTTCAAATAAACAGTTGAATCCCCAACCGAAAAAAAACGAATTTTTAACCAGAAAGTACATTTTCAAACAAGAAGAATAATTTTTGACTAAACAAGATGAATTTTTAACAAAATATATCAACTTTCAACTAAAAAATATAAATTTGTAATTAAAAATGTAATAGTTGAATTTTCAGTAAAAAAATTAATTTTCAAATTTAAAAAACAATTTTTAACAAATTAGTTCAGTTTTTAATTAAATAAATGAATTCTTGATAAAAAGAAAATTTAATATAATAGTTGTATTTTCAAGCAAAACAGATTTTAATAAATTTCAAACTAAAGAAATAAATTATCAATTCAAAAACACTATTTTTCAACGCAACAGTTGTATTTTCAAAAAAGAAAATATTTTAACACAATTGTTGAATTTCCAACAAAACAGAAAATTTTTTCACTAGATAGTTAAATTTTAAACCAAAAACAACAATTTTCAACGAAGGACATTATTTTTCCAACGAAAAAGACGAAATTTCAATAAAACAGTTGACTTTTCAACGAAAAAGGATATTTGGTAACAAATTTGTTCAAATTTCAACAAAGTAGATTAAGTTTCAACCAGACAGTTACACATAAAATAAAAAATATAAATTATCAAAAAAAAAAAAAAATGAAATAATTACATTTTTAATTGAAAAAATAAAATTTTCTCCAAAAAAGAAACAAATTTTCAAAATAAAAGTCAAATTTTCAATCAAAGAGATGAATTTTTGCCTAAAATGTATCTCAAATCAAACAATAAATTATTAACAAAATAGTTAAATTTTTAACCAAGAAGATTAATTTTCTACCAAAAAAGACGAATTTAAAAAAAGACACAAATTATATACAGAAAAGACAAGTTTACATTCAAAAATAGCAAAGTTGAATTTTCATTAAAAAAAATTAATTTACAATAAAATAAAAAAATTTGAACCAAAAAGTTATATTTAAATATTTTCAAACAAGAAGATTGATTTTCTACCTAACAAGACGAATTTTTAATACAATGCATCAACTTTCAACTAAAAAATATAAATTTGTAATTAAAAATAGAATAATTAAATTTCCAGCAAAAAATTAATTTTTAACTAAAAAAACTGATTTTTAGCAAAATAGTTCAGTTTCCAACTAAAGAAATGAATTTTCAACACAAAAAGACTAATTTGCAACGCAACAGTAGTATTTTCAACAATAATGACAAAATATTTTAACACAATTGTTGAATTTCCTATAAAATAGATAATTTTATTACCAAATAGTTCAATTTTCAATCAAAAACATAAATTTTCAGCGAAAAGCATTATTTTTCGACCAAAAAAAGGTGAATTTTCAACAAAACAGTTGACTTTTCAATGAGAATGGATATTTTTCTAACAAATCTGTTTGAATTTCAACAAAGTAGATTAAGTTTCAACCAAACAGTTACATTGTTAACTAAAAAAGATGAATTATGAATAGAAAATGGAATAGCTACATTTTCAATTTAAAAAAATAAAATTTTCGCCAAAAAAGCAACAAATTTTCAAAATAATAATTAAGTTTTCAGCCAAGGAGATGAACTTTCAACTAAAATGATGTATCTCGAATCAAAAAATAAATTGTTAACAAATTAGTTGAATTTTCAAACAAGAAGATTAATTTTCTACCAAACAAGATAAATTTTTAACAAAATATGTACATCAATTTTAAACTAAAAAATATAAATTTGTTATTAAAAATGAAATAGTTAAATTTGGAAAAAAAATATTCAACTAAAAAAACGTTCATTTTTAACAAAATAGTTCAGTTTTCAACTAAAGAAATGAATTTTCAATGCAAAAAAGACGAAATTACAACCCCTTACAAATCTCTTGGAATCTTTTCAAATATCATCAAATCTTACAATTTTTTTAAACCTTTGGAAATATCTTGGAATATTTAAAAATATCTTCAAATCCTTCAAAGTCGCTCAATTTTTGTAAATAAATTCATTGGA